>WNWK01003911.1:0-57500 GCA_009830355.1 Cherax destructor
AACGAGACAGAGTGACTTCGAGAGTGTATAAATCTGTAGTGGAGGGAAGGCGGGGTAGGGGTCGGCCTAGGAAAGGTTGGAGGGAGGGGGTAAAGGAAGTTTTGTGTGCGAGGGGCTTGGACTTCCAGCAAGCATGTGTGAGCGTATTTGATAGGAGTGAATGGAGGCATATGGTTTTTAATACTTGACGTGCTGTTGGAGTGTGAGCAAAGTAACATTTATGAAGGGATTCAGGGAAACCGGCAGGCCGGACTTGAGTTCTGGAGATGGGAAGTACAGTGCCGGCACTCTGAAGGAGGGGTGTTAATGTTGCAGTTTTATAACTGTAGTGTAAAGCACCCTTCTGGCAAGACAGTGATGGAGTGAATGATGATGAAAGTTTTTCTTTTTCGGGCCACCCTGCCTTGGTGGGAATCGGCCGATGTGTTAATAAAAATAAAAAAATATACATACATACATACATTTATTCATTTATAGGAAATGACAAAACATTTCATTATAACTGAAAAGATATCTGAAATCTTGAGATTGTATCGGTATTTTAACAGTCTGGATGAATAAACACTTGTTTGATTAAAGTGTAAACTAAAAATGACCTATATTTATAGTGGTAATGATGATATACTTGAATTTTCTTGATTGTATCGACATATTGCATCGGGTTGATTAGTTATATGATGAGACTGCAATGTGTAAAATGACTGTTATATCTCAGAGATGTAACTGTTATGCCCCGTGGGGCCTGACAAAGGCCTGTTGAGGCCTCTGTAATCCAATTATTTTGTGCCAGCGCTGACGATGAGCTGCGGGTGCACACTGCTCAGGTGGTACGAAGTGATGACTCACTTGGAGTATTCTTTGGTGATATGACCGATACCATCCTCTGGATCACCCCCCACATCCTTCCGCGCGTTAAAACATGTTACATCATTAGATGTAACTTGTTTTTGACTTTCATCCTCGATGTCAGACTTCCAATATGATTCATCAAAACTAAGAAACTGCATCTAAGGTCAAGTTATATTTTCGACAAGCTAGTTGGTTATTCTACAGGAGTGACGGTGTGCGTTGCATCTCGGATATTTTGTAACGTGTGTGTGTTGTTCTGGCGTAGGAAATAGTGTGGCCAAGAAAGTGGTTCTTATTGCTGCTTACTGCCACTGGCGTTGTGCCGGACCGCATTGTGTGTGTGTGTGTGTGTGTGTACTCGCCTATATGTGGTTGCAAGGGTCGAGGCGCGCGCGTGTGTACTCACTTAGTTGTGGTTGCAGGGGTCGATTCATATCTCCTGGCCCCGCCTCTTCACTGGCCGCTACTGGGTCACTCTCCCTGCGCCATGAGCTTTATCATACCTCTTCTTGAAGCTATGAATGGATCCTGCCTCCACTAAATCACTTCCCAAGCTATTCCACTTCCTGACCACTCTGTGACAGAAAAAATACTTCCTAACATCCCTGTGATTCATCTGAGTCTTCAACTTCAAACTGTGACCCCTTGTTGCTGTGTCCCATCTCTGGAACATTGTCTCTGTCCACCTTGTCAGTTCCTCTCAGTATTTTATATGTCGTTATCATGTCCCCCCTATCTCTCTTGTCCTCCAGTGTCGTCAGGTCGATTTCCCTTAACCTCTCCTCGTAGGACATACCCCTTAGCTCCGGGACTAGTCTGGTTGCAAACCTTTACACTTTCTCTAGTTTCTTTATGTGCTTGGCTAGGTGTGGGTTCCAAACTGGTGCTTCATACTCCAATGTGGGCCTAACGTACACAGTGTACAGGGTTCTGAACGATTCCTTATTAAGATGTCGAAATGCTGTTCTTAGGTTTGCTAGGCGCCCGTATGCTGCAGCAGTTATTTGGTTGATGTGCGCCTCAGGAGATGTGCCTGGTGTTATACTCACCCCAAGATCTTTTTCCTTGAGTGAGGTTTGTAGTCTCTGCCCCTAGACTGTACTCCGTCTGCGGTCTTCTTTGCCCTTCCTAAATATTCATGACTGCACTTGGTGGGGTTGAACTCCAGGAGCCAATTGCTGGACCAGGCCTGCAGCCTGTCCAGATCCCTTTGTAGTTCTGCCTGTTCATCGTCCGATTGAATTCTTCTCATCAACTTCACATCATCTGCAAACAGGGACACTTCGGAGGCTATTCCTTCCGTCATGACGTTCACAGCACTGGTCCTAGGACTGACCCCTGTGGAACCCCACTCGTCACAGGCGCCCACTCTGACACCTCGCCACGTACCATGACTCGCTGCTGTCTTCCTGACAGGTATTCCCTGATACATTGGAGTGCCTTCCCTGTTATTCCTGCCTGGTCCTCCAGCTTTTGCACTAATCTCTTGTGTGGAACTGTCAAACGCCTTCTTACAGTCCAAGAAAATGCAATCTACCCACCCCTCTCTCTCTTGTCTTACTGCTGTCACCCTGTCATAGAACTCCAGTAGGTTTGTGAGACAGGATTTCCCGTCCCTGAAACCGTGTTGGTTGTCGTTGATAAGCTCATTCCTTTCTAGGTGCTCCACCACTCTTCTTCTGATAATCTTCTCCATGACTTTGCATACTATACATGTCAGTGACACTGGTCTGTAGTTTAGTGCTTCATGTGTCTCCTTTTTTAAAAATTGGGATTACATTTGCTGTCTTCCATACCTCAGGTAGTCTCCCTGTTTCGATAGATGTGTTGAATATTGTTGTTTGGGGTACACATAGCGCCTCTGCTCCCTCTCTCAGGACCCATGGAGAGATGTGATCCGGCCCCGTCGCCTTTCAGGTATCTAGCTCACTCAG
The DNA here is from genome assembly GCA_009830355.1 of Cherax destructor. NCBI lineage: Eukaryota > Metazoa > Arthropoda > Malacostraca > Decapoda > Parastacidae > Cherax > Cherax destructor. The sequence goes on from WNWK01003911.1 coordinate 2,784, forward strand.
CAGCCTCTTCACTTCTTCCTCGGTTGCATGTATTGTTTCCAACACTTGGTGGTGTACCCCACCTCTGTGTGTGTGTGTGTGTGTGTGTGTGTAAGTTACCATTTTGTCCTAGGCACTTGTCGATTAGACACTAGGCCGAGTGTGCGTGTGTGTGTGTGAGTGAGTGACGGGGAGTAAATCTAGTGTTGGGTTTTTGACTTACGTATACTGCGTCGTGTTGACGGTAAGACTTCCGCTGGTGGTGATTAATGGGGACTTTGTCAGCCTGGTGTTGCCGGATTTTTGTGTATTAGTGTGGTGCACTTAAACTTTGGTTGCCACCAGTGAATGCGGCAGCACCATCGATTAACGTCTATGCCGGCCTGACTTGTCCTGTTGCTCGTCTTTTTCTTCCTACAGCTTGGCGTTGATGTCTGTTTGCACTCACTGATTTTTATTGACAGGAGTCGAGGCTCGACTCCTGACTTTGCTTCTTCAGTTACGTCTACCGGCCTTAGTAGTTTGAGCTTTTGGACTTGAAACTGTGTATGGAGTTTTTCTCAGTTTCTTCATTCACTGCATTCCATTTTCTACCCCCCTGATATCAGACTTACTTCCTAGCCTCCTTATTGCTTATCAGTGTCTTGAGTTTCTAGCAGGCCCCCTTTGTCCCTGAGCCTAACAATTTAGTCAGTTTGTCCGTCTTTGTTTGCCCTGCCAAATCATCTTGATCTTGTGTGCGCTCTAATCATGTCTCCTCTAATTCCTTTTGCCCCTTTAAGTTTGTCAGTTTGGGTTCTTTTAGACCACATAGTGCATCATATCAGCTCTCCGACTAATCTGTACGTTTTCAATAAACTGACGAATTCTTTAGGTCCCCGAGCGCTGTTCTGAGCAGTTTGTCTCGCTATGCTGAAGTTACACTAGGGACATCTTCGGCAACGTATTAGGTGTGATGTTAACCCTCGTACATTTTCTTTCACTGATATTTGTACCTCCTAGACTGTACTCCATCTCCGGTCTTCCTTCTAACCTCCTAGGTTAGGGAACTATAAATTATGTTGAATTTGATCGTACACAATTATGATGTAAGAACTAAGAATTATAATTTTTATTACGACAAAAAGTTGCATCTTGGTATTCACTGCCATTTAATGATTTGTATATGTTTCTAAATGGGGTGCGAAATCTAGCCTGGTAGGCCAGCGGATGCTTAACATCTGTTCAGGTTATCATCTGGTTAAGGCCTGTGTCAAGAGATAGTGTTATTTCTTGACAAATAAACCACCACCACTCACTCATTCAATAAAGTAACTATGAAAGCAGGCAGGGGCGCTGACATTCCTTTTACTGTTTACGTCTGTATCGCCATGGCAATAAAATACTACAGCGGGACCAAAAGAGTGTACAAACCTCAACGCAGCAGCTACAACAAATCCTGAATTATTTTGTTTACGTATAAATATTACATGACGTATTTTGTGATTGGTGATTTAGTGTAAATTTTCGTCCGTAGGACTAGTTTGAGGTAATTATTTTTTTCTTTGCAAGTGTAGTTTATAAACAGCAAAACATCATGGTGATGAGAATCTTGGGTAATGGTAGTTTTTATTTCAGCCTTGTACAATGTGGAAGCCTCACGTGATGTATCTTTTTTGTTTGTTTTGATGAGCAGTAGTGTGCTTTAGCTTATTTTCAGGTTAAATAATATTAATTTTGTTAGTTGTTACATTAATACTGGTGACCATGAAACAAACACTGCTGTACCGCGTCCTTGCCATAGGTAATGTAGGTTATGGTGGTAGTGTGGTTGGTAGCTTGAGTGATGCGTTATTCTGTAAGGTTGGCAGCAGTGTGGTACATTCACCTGGTTCACCTGTCATCTAGATTTACAAACCAGATTTTTTTCATATAACACTCAATTGTACACTGTACGTGAACATCTTAACTGATGTACATTCATAAGATAAATTTGTGAGGAAAACACAGCTCACCGCGCAGTAATATTTCGGAGAACGGAGGTCATTGCCCTTCACAGTAATATTTCCGAGAAGCCAGGAAGATCTGTGACTCAATAATATCCTTATCTTCACTAAAGAAAAAAATAGTATATTAAAACGTGTCCTTTGAAGAAACTAATGAAGCAAGTTTTACAGATTTACCTTATTGTTGTCTTGCAAACAAAAGGTGATAGAGAAGCAATCTGTGTTGGAGTGTGTTGTAAAGTCAGGTGTTGTGATTATTAGTGTTTCTCCTCGGCAAGGGGGGGGGGGCTTGCTCCTGTCGGTCACTTGGTTACCTTGAAGACTACCAGTGGCAAAAATATTTTTGACATAGCTCAAAATGTATTAAATGTGTTTGTTGATTCCTATCGTCTTGGACCCAGTCATACCTACTATTGAAGCTGTGTAGGTTGCTTCCACCACTTCCACATCCAGCACATTCCATTTATTTACCACCGTGAAACTGATTTAGCACTTTCTAACATCACTATTCGCCCTGTCAAATCATCAGAGTATCTTGCATGTCTTAATTATGTCTCCTGTCCGTTCTGTCTTCTAGGCTCGTTATGTTCACTTTCTTTAGTCCCTCTTTATAACTCATACCTCTTTGTTCTAGGACTAGTCTTGTTTGGAGTTTGTCTAATTTCCAAACATGTTAGCCAGGTATAGGATCCATATGGTTTACATATGTCTTTTACAGAGTCCTAAAATACTCTTTAAGGTACCTGAAAGCATTTGTGGGATTAGCTAACCCCCCATATGTTGCTGATGCTATACGGTTCATGTGCACATTTGGCCGTAAGTTTGGTGTGATTACTCCAAGATCTTTCTCCTGGGGTGATATTTTTAGGTACTCAATTCTCAGGCTGTACTCTCTTATGGTCCTCTCTCCTCATCTCCACTGCGCATAATTTTGCACTTATTTGGGCTGAAATCCAATAGCCACTTATTTGGCAAACCTTGTAGCTTGTCCAATCTCCCTGTAACCTGTCTTTATCCTCTTAATTAAGTTCTTATTCTTCTCATTAGATTTATCGTCCACAAACATTGATAAGGAATATTCATTTTCTTTAGGCAGGTTATCTACATATATTAAGAATGGGAAAGGTCCAAGTACTGATCTTTAGAGGACCCCACTCTACCTTTTCCCATCCTGTGCGCGCGCGTGCGTGAATGCTCAAATACACACAGCACACAAAATAAAAATGTGCTCAAATATTCAAGCATGCATACACATTCACTCGTGCATCCATGTATACATTGTGTAACTGAGAAATGTCGATACAGAATCTCACACTTGACAAGTCCACTCTGTATCCATTTGCTAATATCCAAGTTCAATATGTCATGCATTAAAGGTTATACATTGGTTCGTTCCTCAGGTGTTATTGAGTTAAAATTCTTGAAGTTTATACACGCCATGTTGAAGGTTCTAATGCATGGTAGATGGCAGCTAAGACGTGAAGACAGAAGCCTTTATAAAAACTGACTGAAACCTCATTTTAATTGCTGTCTACGTATCTTTGATTCGCTAGATTTTAATGCAGTTATATATTTTTCTGTGGTACCTGTGGTGTGCTATATACCTGGATATGTTATGTACTCGAAGTGTAATAGATCGGGTCGTGATCAGTTGATATGGGTGCTGCTGGCAACAACAGCTTGATTGATCGGTTATCAACCAGGTGTCTAAGGAGATAGGAAGGGAGAATGAACATAGTGAGACGAGGATAGGTTAGCCATATACGTGTGGCAGAACAACGTTCTGGCACTTTTGGCACTCTTATGTAACCATAAATGTCTTTCTCTCCAGTTTCTCATCTTGGCGGCTACAGGTATTCGTATACATTGTTAATGTGATTGTCAGTATTCATATAGTTTGCCAAGGTGCCTCATAACGCTGGTCTCAAGGTTGTCCGCTTGTTGGGTAATAATAATGTGTATTGGCTAACATCGCTGGAACCAGTGTAGAAGCCTTCAAGAGGAAACTGGACAAGTATCTTCATCGGGTGCCAGATCAACCAGGCTGTGATGGATATGTGGGGCAGCGGGCCTCCAGCAGCAACAGCCTGGTTGACCAGGCAAGCACCAGACAAGCCTGGCCCATGGCCGGGCTCAGAGAGTAGATACTCTCGAAACTCTTCAAAGGTACCTCGTAGAGCTCCATGGGGTGTAGATACAAGTGTCAGTATTAAGTTAGAGATTCAGATGGAAGACTTGTTAAGATGTGTCATTGAGAGTAAGTTTATCCTCTGCATGTAGGGCCATTAATTAATGCAGCATTTCACCTCTATATAACTTCACGAATATTTTAACCCCTAAAATAGGGACTAAGTGTGTGTCCTCGCGTATATTTTGTTGCATGGATCGAGTCTTAGATCTTGGTCGCTTCTCAGCTTGCAACTTGCCAAATTCATTCTCCTAGCCTCATGGGCCCTGTCGTGCCTATTCTTAAAACTATGTATGGAGTCTACCTTCGCCACCTCTTCGAGGTCATTCCGCTTCCTGACCACCCTAGACGCATCCCTGTTGACTCGTCTATGTCTAACTGTGTCCACGAATACCTCTTTCCCGCACCATCAATTCCTCTGAGTATTTTATATATTATGTCTCCCCTGGTCCTTCTGTCCTCCAGGGTTGTTAGATTCAGTTCTTTTAGTTTCTCTTCGTAGCTTATGCCCCATAGTTCTGGAACTAGTTTCTTAGATACTTTTGCTCTTTTTCGTTTATTAAAATGCTTCCTCAGGTGAACATATAGCAGACAGAAGGCGCAACCGCGACAAGTGGTGGTAAGCACAAATTGCAGTGAAATCCTTTATTGGACTTTAAGGACTTCACTACTATTAGTGTCTTTATCACCACTTGTGTACATATTGTATTAGTGTTGGCAGGTGTTTGTATAGTAATGTATGCAGCCAGTAATCTATCATACACGCCGCCATCTATTTCCCTCTTTACTGTACTTTTTTTTCTTGCCTTGAAGTTTTCGTGGTTAATGAACCACTCTTGACGATATCCTCATTGTCCTACTAAAGTCTTTCAACTCAGGCTGACACACTTTAACACAGAGTATATGTACTCTATCCTGTGTGATGGAATATGACAAGGGAAACAGCTTTTGTTCCCACTGTGTAACTATCATATAGAATATAGTAGCAACACATTGCTGATGTATTCAGTTTTGTTAAATAAAATAAAAAAGTTTTCATCATGTTACCATTCTCTGTTTCTCCCACCTTTTGCTTGTCCTAACTCTTCTGTGTCTCCTATCTCTTTGTTTCACCCTTCTCTCTATTCATCCACCCACCTCTTCAAAGAGGTGTGGAGTGCAAACTGCTTCTGCCTTTGTTGACTTTGTGCAGGAAGGGCTGTTATTGTTTGGTCTCCATCATCACTCTTCACAGGACGTGGTGGTGATGCATGGTCACCATGAGTGGAAGTGTAGAGTGAATGTTAACGTGCCTCTTCCGCCCCCCTCCCTCCCCAAGTCTCTCTCTCTCTGCCCCTTGCCTTGCTTTCATATTTATTCACATTCTCTTCACTTCTACTTCCAGTAACATTATCATTCTCTCAAGACAAGATAGTTTGTATTGTCTCAGTGACCAGTGAAACCTACCGTGGCGTGCCCCAGACAGATATAATTGCAATTTGATATCTCTGGAGGTCATCAGAGATATTGAAAGTCATGTTATACTGTCATGAGTGAAGTAGGGTGTTGAGGTAGACATGTTATAACAAGGGACCAGGCACACTTCCTTGTGGTACGCTTGCACCGATTAGCAGCTGACTTTTTACACTGCTTACGTTAAGAAGAATGGATATATTAGTGATGGCGTGGGAATCTTGATTCAAGGAATTTCAACTATCTTCCTCTTGAATCATACCTAATTACCTCCCTTATCCCAGCGGCTGTATGACCCTAAGAGTTAGCACTTCACCTTGAGTATAATAATTTTGACAGGAGGATTGGGGGAGGAAGGTTCCTAATGTCATACCCTGTCAAAAGCAATACAACAATAGGGCTGATCTTGGCTTTATTCAGTGATATTGTCATAAAAAAGCTACTCCACATCAGGTTGTTGTGGAGTGGCTTTTTCTTCCTATACCACACTGAAGGTCACGTAGTAGAAAATAGTGTACCAAATACTGTCATTTGTTGTTTGGCTCGATTTTTGTTACAAGTGGCACTGTTATATAATTACAAAGAAGCTGGCGACATAAGTAATATGAAACGCTGAAGGTATTGGGTGATTCAGCTTGGGAAGTGGTGGAAGCTCAATGCTACGTCCGTTAAACGCTGAACGGATGGATAGCTGAGGTTAGAAAAGGGCATTAATACCGATAAGTATGTGTGAAAGACAGGCTGTAACTAGAATATTACATATGGAGACTTTTCGCCCACCAGGAACTTTTATCATTCTAAGCCAGGCTACATCTTTGTACAAATAGGTAGTCTCTCGCATGCTTAGTGGACGAAAGATCGAGCCTCCACTACTATTACTGAATAGCCCAAACGGGTTTAGTGCTAAGCGTGAATAATATTATAGACTTGGAGGTTGACTGGGTTCGGGGCTGGGCAGGAAAGGAGTTGCCGGTAGGTCATCCTTTGCTTGCTGGTCGCGACAGTCCAATCCTGTTGATTTTGAGGTTTTCGTCGGGCACATATTCTTCTTGTCTCCTACCAGACCATCATGCTGTGGAGCCCAATCTTCTTGATGCCCGTTTTATTTTCGAGCTGCTTCACACTGAGAGATGACCCGGCGATGACCTTCACTTGCTGATACGTTCATCTTTAGATTTCTGTTGTAGTCAGTGCCTCCCTCCCCCCCCCCTTTTTTTTTTTACTATTCTGAAGGATGTTTTCATCTATCTTATCGCTCTTTGTTTACCTTCCTCCTTTTTCTCATCCTCTAAAGGATGCGATTTTTCCTTGCGTGGCAACATCGCATCCTCTAAAGGATGCGATTTTTCCCTTGCGTGGCAACTGTGGTGGGTCCCGAGGTGGTGGTGGTGGCGGCAGTAGTAATAGTAGTGACGGCAGACTAACAGTTGTAGTGGTAGTAATAGAATGTCACTTTTTTTTTTTTTTTGCCGTATGTAGCTGTGACCTCAGCCAGTCTTTCTGCTTTTCCAACTGAATTGATTTTGACTCATCCATTGGAGAGTGCCACTCATGCTGGCCCGGTTCTGGGCTTCTTGTGTCGACTACCCATACACTAATCACTCTCAGTGTATGTGTAGTTGATACACTATTGCCTTTTAGTGTTGATGTGTTTTCCTCAAAAGGAAGTTGTGCTTTGATTTAAAGTGAAGTAAGTTTTAGTATGCCATTTTTATTAATTTGGTTTCCCTGAAATATCTGTAGAATGTCTCTTCTGACCAGAAATAAATCATTGTTTACCTTAACTGGGTTATGCTAGGCTAAATCTCCATAATGTTCATTTAACGAAATTTAATTACTACTTACATTCATGCATATTTAAACCTTACGTTGGTAAATCTTACTTAGAGAAAACCTTGGATTTATTTTGGTTTGTGTTGTCCTAATTTTCCTTTTTTATGGGAGAAATTGGAAAAACTATAATACTGATTTTCATGTGATAATTTCAGTGTCTCATCCAATTGCCTTCACCTTTTAATTCCTATAACTTGATGATGCAAATTCTAAGCTGCTTCAAATTTAATGTCTTGGCGTATTTAAAGATATTGATCCTTTTTGAGATAACAAGAGACTTCGTCTTCATTTTGGCTTTCAAAACTGGAGTTTCTTAATGGAAGGTTTGAATTAGTTTAGGACTATATTTATCTTAATTTCCCATTTTTATTGAAAAACATGAGATATTAGTGTCCATGTGAGAACTTGACTGCCAAATCTGATTACCTTCAAATCTTCAATACTAACACTTAACTGCATTATAAACTTATGCCATACTCTACACTAATATTTTTGCGTGCATTGATATACAGGCCTGTGTTTATGCAGTACAGGGGACACCGTTCTCGGATCGCACAGCGACCGACATCCACTTTGTTGTCATAGCATTTGAAAAGAACATTTGAGGCAGGCTGGCAGTGAATGCCACATTATGCTCAGTAAGAACAACAGTGGCTTCCACTAATCGTCTGGGAACGTTTAACCAATAAGCAAAAGCATCCCAAAACTTTCAGTTTATGTATAAATCATGCGTTATAGCTGCTACCTGATAGCCTATGCTGCTTTTGCAGACCGTAAACAGTGACCTATTTTCATATAGTATATCAGTGGTATGAAAACTAACAAGTGGATGAATAAGACACAGTGAGTAACACTTGGGTTTCTTTAATGTGGAAACGTTTTACTAACCAGTGGCTTTATTAATCAAATATACACAGAGAATAATTTTGGAGATGGTGGAAGACATGAAGTAGTAGTTTGAGATGATCAATCCATCAAGACTGATGAACTGAATACCCCAACGACAGTAGATCATCCCTCGGGCATTACCCCTGGTGTATGTATCATTATAGAGATATAATAAGCCCAGGACAGCCTTGTCAATAGTCATCGTTTTAATCTTTGTTCTGATTATTCAGTCGAAAGAAATTCATGTACAGTATTTTAACTGAAGTTAATTGCATAATTAAAGGAATTTTAGTTTGACTTTCCCGGTAAAATAAGAAATATATATTTTCTTATTTATTAATAAGATTAAGTACAACCACATTGTACGGGTATGTCTGTTTTATATACACTCAAACAGGATACTTATTGTAAGTGGGCAGGTTTAGCGCTTCTTTTTTATTATAATAATAATAATGTAATTGGGCGATGTTCCTTTTGATTAGTTCTCATGTTATTGTCAAGGTTTTGTCTGAGGATAATTTGTATGACGACTTGGTGATTTTGTTAAAGGCTAATACCTGGAGAGAGTTCCGGGGGTCAACGCCCCCGCGGCCCGGTCTGTGACCAGGCCTCATGGTGGATCAGGGCCTGATCAACCAGGAATAAATTTTGAGAGCATTCTCTTGAGCAGGTGTGTAAGGTTGTAAGGTGTGTCTGTCTGTCTGTAATTTTGTATGTCATAATTAAAAAAAATGGTTATGCTTTGATGGCAGTGAGGGGCTCTAGCTCCAAATAATTTGACCTATCCTCCCTTGGCTAGAACTTGAGTGCCTCTTATTCTCCTAAATGCTGAACAGCTCCTACAGGTTTAGCGCTCTCCACTAATGTAAGTAATAATAATACTAATAATTATTATTATTATAATCACCTTTAGCAGTAAACCCGTAAATCATACATCGCTATAATAATAATTTTGCAACTTGGTCAATAATTTATCAGCAAGATTTATAGGCCCTGTTTTTAATTATTGGTTCTCAAACTTCTCTTCATATTTATAATTGAAAAACTGCTTTATTGATTTTTGGACTAATGAAAGTAAAACAGATATTAACAAAGACTGTAGAGGCTTACTGGGTCTAAGGCATTTGTTAATACAGGTTACTATTTATACCTTAATGTTATTAAATCATCTATGTTCTATTCATTCATTGCACAAAAAGTTAATATTTGCTCTGTTCTTAGGTGGTGTCTCTGTGTTTGATGCCATCCCTTATGGATGACCCCTTCATTCCCTCTGATGCCAAGGAGCGTGCCCGTGCCATACTGAATGGCTGCAAAGGTGGTTCCCTGGGCTCCTACAGTGACTCTGCTGGCATCGAGATCATCAGACACCATGTGGCAGAATATATCGAGAGGCGGGATGGCTTTCCTTCCAACTGGGAAAACATAATTCTCTGTGCTGGTGCCTCCGAAGGAATCAGGGTTTGTTTGTTACAGCTACCATACAAATTAACCTTTCTTAATTATAATAGGACCCCCATATCTGCAGGTCTGGTATCCACAGTTTCAGTTATCCATTGTTTACCGTGGCCCAGAAAAAAAAACTTAATTTGCTTAATAACGGTCAGACAGTGCAAAAGTAGTGATGGAAGTTCTTCAAAGCCTAAGAGAAGCTGTGAAGTGCTTCCCATCAGTGAAAGTGATAATTCTCCACTTGTGCGTAATTTATCAATTAAACTTAGTAATAAGTACATGTATGTATGTAAATGAAAAACTACTTATATATAGGGTTTGCTACTATCTACTGTTTCAGTATCCATGGTAGGTCCTTGGAACTTATCCCCCACAGATACAGGGGTCCAACTCTATGTTGTAATAATCCAGTACATATAATGGTACAGTAGTTTCTGTTAAATCTCTTGAAATACAGTGGACCCCCGAGTTTCGTAAAAACTTCACTCCTGAAGTCTGCTCAAGTGCCATTACCGAACGAATTTACTCCCTTAAGGAAAAATTTCACGTAGGTTAGTCTATTTCAGACCCCCAAAAATACTCTTCCACAAGAACTTACAAAATTATACTTACATAATTGCACGATTTCCGGGGTATTCGTTAACCGAGGGTCCACTGTATACTGTTTGTGTATGTACAGTGGAACACCGGTTTTTATACGCCCCAGCTTGCATGTAAAACCACAGTTATTTTCTATAAAATGTAATTTTTTATAATATTTCCCATAAGAAATAATGTAAATCCAATTAATCCGTTCCAGACACCCAAAAAATATTAACAAAAATACATTTTATGGAGAATAATTGTGGTTTTACATGAAAGCTGGGGCGTACGAAAGCCGGGGTTCCACTGTATATCTATTTATGTGGGTTATTTGTGAATTGTTCCAGCTCTGGTGTTTTGACATATTGTAATTTATATTGTTATATACACGCACACATGCTCACTCACTCACTATATATTAGTGATGAGTGATAGCAAAACTTTTGCTGATACTGATACCATAAAACAGGGCTACTCAACTACTATGAGCAAAGGTCCACTTGGACAAGTACCAATGTATGCAAAGGTCCAGATACGTACATTTTTACATAATGTTTCATTATGTAAAAAAAAAAAAAGGCGTTTCATATTACTGCTCTTCACTAAGGCAATTGTTTCACTACTTATGAGGCAAAGGGGCTTAGAATTCTTGTGGGAAGAATGAAAGCATACTGCTGTATCCATTCTTCCTTGAAGGAACAATTTTCAATATGAATTACCATTAAATGGAAGAAAATATCACTATTTAGCTATGCTAGAATACGGTATTCCATTCATTGTATGCATTTTATTCAGATAGAATAATGTATTAATCCTGCTCTTGTGTACCACCTGATCCTGTACGTGGTAACAGATGTTATTTAACTAAGCTTTCTCCTGAAGCCCGCAGTCCAACTAGAACACTCAGAAGTTCCAGATTCGGAACGTGGGCTGCTAATTGAGTAGCCCTGCCATAAAAATTAGCCGATACCCACCAATACCATTAAAACTAGCTAATACCTCCCGATTGCCCATATCATCAAAATTAGCCGATACCCTCTGATATTTGGCACATCTCTAGTCATGTACATACATATACAGTGGACCCCCGGTGTTCGTCCTGCTCCAAACTCGCCCTTTTATGTAAGTGTATTTTTTTAAATGCTTTTGTAAGTGTATTTTTGGGGGTCTAAAAGGACTAGTCTACTTTACATTATTCCTTATGGGAATAAATTCGTTTGGTAATGGCACTTGAACAGCATTCTGGAACAAAAAAATCACGAAAACCGGGGGTGCACTGTACATACAGCCTGTGAAAGGGAGGAAGGGAATGTATTCAAATACATATTTGGGAGTGGATATGTTGGCAGATGGATCTGTGGAGGCAAAGGGGATAGTTACCAGCATATTGTGGTACCAACACTTACAGGTGTTAGGCATGGGCTTTAAATGTTGCTATGTGGAGGAGGTTGAAGACAGTGAAGAGATATGTGAGGGTGATATGTTGAGACTATTATGCAGAAAGTTCTGAATGTAAAAATTTAAGTTGGGGTAAGGTTTTCAATGGGTTGAGGGGAGGGGAAGGGGAAAGGGTTGTTTAAGTGGTTTGGACTTTAGAGAGATGATCTCTGATTTTCTTACACACACACGCTGACCTAATCCCATTTACACCTCCCCAGTGACGTTCTCCTAGCCCTTGTAGCTTTGTTTAGCTTAAAGTTAGGACATCCAGCTTCATTTCATTCATAACATTCACAATCAATACTTTTTTCATATCCATACTGCGGCCACACACATTCAAACATATACTGTACCTCTTACTGTATTTACTTTAGGGATGATATTCCTTGTTTATATATATATATATATATATATTTTTTTTTTGCAGGGAATAATGAAGATGATGATCAAACATGAAAATGGAATTAGACCTGGAGTAATGATCCCCATCCCTCAATACCCACTCTACTCTGCAACTATAGCAGAGTATGATCTCCACCAGGTAGTCCATGTGTTCGTCATATCATATACGTATAGTATAAGAAGAGCTAATGTATTGAAAAATAAAGCTATGGATTATTTTATGAAATAATAAAAATACAAAATAATTCTGCACCATAATGCTACATATAAAAACATTCTTGACAGTTTCTTATATTCACAGGTAAATATGTTTTAATAATGTTATAAGACTTAAGGATGTTTTATACAGTATAACCCACATTATGTCCAACTAGTAATTACCAGAGAGGTACATAATTATATTGATAGAATATAAGCAATACAGTACAGTGTACATATTTAAAATGACTGTCATGTGAACTAAAATAATAAATGGAATTTGTTTTTATTCCTACAGTATTAATAAGAGATAGAGGGAAGATAAATGGATATTTTTTTTTTCAACAAGTCGGCTATCTCCCACCGAGGCAGGGTGACCCAAAAAGAAAGAAAATCCTCAAAAAGAAAATACTTTCATCATTCAACACTTTCACCTCACTCGTACATAATCACTGTCTTTGCAGAGTTACTCAGATACTACATTTTAGAATAGTCTCTCCAAACTGTCACTATCCCAGACTCCTCCTTTAAAGTGCAGGCATTGTACTTCCCATTTCCAGGACTCGAGTCCAACTAAATCTATAATAACCGGTTTCCCTGAATCCCTTCACTAAATATATCTAACACGCTCACACATGCTTACTGGAAGTCCAAGCCCCCTCGCCCACAAAACCTCCTTTACTCCCTCCCTCCATATTCAGTAATAATAGATTGCAAGGATAAATGTACATACCATTATGCATATTTTTTGTTGATTTATTTTCCATGAAGCATTAAGTGAGGGTATAAGAAAAAATGTTTGCAATATCAGTAGGATGTAGAGAAATCTAGTTTTGTCTTCCTGTCTGTTAAGTATTTGCTAAAGAGCTGCATATAGCAGGAGATAATACAGTAATTCACAATTTAAAAAAAATACAGTTCAGTACTGTATTGAAGTGGTAGGTTGAAGTGTATGGCAGAAGATAAATCTTTTTAAACTTTATATATCCTGGGTGTGTAAAGGTATAAAATTGAGAGTGAACATAGATAAGAGTAAGTTGATGAGGGTATCAAACAATTTAGATAAAGAAAAATTGGATATCACATTGGAGAGAGGGAGTATGGAAGAAGTAAATGTTTTCAGATATTTGGGAGTTGATTTGTCAGTGGATGGGTTTATGAAGGATGAGGTTAACCATAGAATTGATGAAGGAAAAAAGGTGAGTGGTGCGTTGAGGTATCTGTGGAGACAAAAAAACGTTATCAGTGGAGGCAAAGAAGGGAATGTATGAAAGTATAGTGGTCCCAACACACTTATATGGGTGTGAAGCTTGGGTTGTAAATGCTGCAGCGAGGAGGCGGCTGGAGGCAGTGGAGATGGCCTGTCAAAGGGCAATGTGTGGTGTAAATATTATGCAGAGAATTCAAAGTGTGGAAATTAGGAGGAGGTGTAGAGTTACTAAAAGTATTAGTCAGAGGGCTGAAGAAGGGTTGTTGAGGTGGTTTGGTCATTTAAAGAGAATGGAACAAAGTAGAATGACTTGGAGAGCGTATAAATCTGTAGGGGAAGGAAGGCGGGGTAGGGGTCATCCTCGAAAAGGTTGGAGGGAGGGGGTAAAGGAGGTTTTGTAGGCGAGGGGCTTGAACTTCCAGCAAGCATGCGTGAGTGTGTTAGATAGGAGTGAATGGAGATGAATGGTTTTTGGGACCTGACAAGCTGTTTGAGTGTGAGCAGGGTAATATTTTGTGAAGGGACTTAAAGAAACCGGTTAGCTGGACTTGAGTCCTGGAAATGGGAAGTACAATGCCTGCACTTTAAAGGAGGGGTTTGAGATATTGGCAGTTTGGAGGGACTTCTAAACTGTCGTATCTGAGCACCTCTACAAAGACAGTGATTATGTATGAATGATGGTGAAAATGTTGAATGATGATGAAAGTATTTTCTTTTTGGGTCACACTGCCTCTGTGGGAAATGACCGATGTGTTAAAAAGAAAGAAAAATAAAATCCCTGGTAGAGGGGGTTAGTCTTTAAGTCCCACCTCACTACTAAATAAAGATGTCAGTAAAAGTACTGTATTTATTGTACTTTATAGCACACAACCTCTTTCCCCTTCCTTCAGCTCAAATAGGTAATGATACAGTGATAATACAACATTACTTTGAATGTCTTCAGATTGGTTACTACTTAAATGAGTCGACCAACTGGGGGCTGGACATTTCAGAGTTGGAGCGTGCTTATAATGAAGCCAAAGAAGTGAGCTATCCAAAAGTATTGGTTGTTATTAACCCTGGAAACCCAACAGGTCAGTTACAACTTAAATTTATTTCTAAATTGATTTATTAAATATAGTGCATTGCATTTATAGTGTGCTTTGCTGACACACTATAAATACCATACATTACATTTAATATAATGGTATATACCATTAAATACAGTTAAATAATTTTTTTTAACGAACCGGCCATATCCCACCGATGCAGGGTGAACTAAAAAGAAAAACGAAAGTTTTTCTTTTTATATTTAGTAATATGTATATACAGGAGAAGAGGTTACTAGTCCCTTGCTCCTGGCATTTTAATCACCTCTTATGACATATCTGGCTTACAGAGGAAGATTTTTTCCACTTTCCCATGGAGATAAAAGGAAATAAAGAAGAACTGTTAAGAGAAGAAAAACCAGCTGGGTGTGTAAATATATATGCGTGTATATGCATGTGTAGTGTGACCTAAGTGAAAGTAGAAGTAGCTAGGTATACCTGTTAACCCGCATATTTATGAGACAGAAAAAAAGACACCAGAAATTCTGCCATCATGTAAAACAGTTACAGGTTTCCATTTCACACTCACTTGGCAACTCACTTGGCAGGACAGTAGTACCTCCCTGGGCAGTTGCTGTCTACCAACCTACTACCTAGGTTAAATAATGTTATTTAACAAAATAAATATTTTAGTTAAAATTAACTTAGGGCTTTAATAGGAAAGTGCTATTGAGAAAAGAGGTTCAAGAGCAATAGGAAAGTGCTATTGAGAAAAGAGGTTCAAGAGCAATAGGAAAGTGCTATTGAGAAAAGAGGTTCAAGAGCTTGGTAAGAGGAGTTTAAAAAGTAATTGGACAGGAATGCATAAAAAAGAATAAAGAAATGTAGTATGTAGAAATATAGAGAACGAAAGATTTGGGATCACTATTGAGAGGAGGAATGTGGAGGAAGTGGATGTAGAACATTTAGATACTTGAGAGTGGAACCACAATTGTGGACATTATTAAAATAAGCCTCCAAATTTCAGCATACCCTCCCATCCTTCATTGTGTATTATTTGTATACAAACCATTTGCATGAAAAATATCTTAGAGGATACATGGATGAATGTTCCTTGAGGGGAGGCTATGCAGAGCCCTTCAGTGTAGATCCTTATTTCCTGGCTGCCTTTCCTGACCTTTAAGTTTAACAGTAATAATAGTGAAATGGTTTGATCATCTAGAAAGGATGGAATGTAGTAGGTTGGCTAAGAGTGTGTATAAATTTAAGGTGAAATTCCTTCATAAATATTACCGTGCTCACATTCCTACGTTATATTTTATAATTTTTGTTGCTTTCTGGATTACTTATAGATGCATTGATTTTTTGTACAGAGTGTATGGTTGTTTGATGCATATGTGGTCTTACTTTTTTAAGCAAAAAAAAAAAAAAAAAATTGGTTGCAAGTTGTATATTTTTTTTCTCAGCTATTTGTAACTTTACAAAAAACAAAGTGGCTCTGGTCTCAGCCATTTCATATTTTATAATCATACTATACTGTATATATACAGCATTGAGATTATCTGTAATAAATTCTATATTTGTTTCCCACCTGTCTCGTGTCTCCATCCCATATTTATTCTCATTTTTTTTCACTTCTATTCCTACAGGAACAGTATAACTTATTGATTTGGCTTTACAGGCAATGTACTGAGCAAAGAGAATATTAAAGGGATCATTAAATTTGCCTACGAGAAGAAGCTATTCCTTTTTGCTGATGAGGTGAGAACAAGTTTATCAAAATGTATGGTGTACCAGATTTTTTTCTCTACTAATTAAAAATATGTTATTTATTGTTCTGAGTGTAAGAATTATATATTTTTCAAAGAAAATAGCAATAATGCTGAATATTTAAGTACATACAGTGGACCCCCGAGTTACGAGCATAATTCATTCCAGAAGGCTGCTCAAGTGCCATTACCGAATGAATTTTCTCCCTTAAGGAATAATGTCAAGTAGTACTAGTCTATTTCAGACCCCCAAAAATACACTTACAAAAGCACTTACAATATTACACTTACATAATTGTACGATTTCCGAGGTGCTCGTAACTCGGGGGTCCACTGTACCTAATAAAAAAGTACATTATGTATTGTATATTTGTGTATATATTTTGCAGAATTTTATTTTATTTACTTAGGTGTACTTTACCTCAGATTGATAATTTAATATTTATTTCAGGTATACCAAGACAATGTTTATGCCAAAGGCTGTAAATTCCACTCATTCAAGAAATTAATAATGGAAATGGGTGCTCCATATAACAAAATGGAACTTGCTTCCTTCATGTCCTGTTCCAAAGGTAAAGAGAACTTCTCAAATCATAAAAGAGTAACTTCTGTTTTTAATTATCATCCTCTCAGCAGTTTATTAAACAAGCTTTATGGTGAATAAAAGGGCACATATCAGGTACACAAGGGTTTACTAACTGGTACTTTTCTGATACTGTATTTCCACATGGTATGGTAACATGTCCTTGCATACTAAATCTCATTCCATTCCTAGTTGCAGTTCTGGAAATACAGTCCTGTAACTGATGTCAGTTTTTATTACATAATTTAATTTAATTTTCACAGTACTGTATTGTACTTTTCTAAATACCTTATCTACATACCCCCTGTATTTTAACCCTTTCACTTTCTCTCAGGTAAATCTATTTTATTGTGTGATTGCTGCTTGTATAGATCTACACACAAATCACAGTGCCCTCAAATTTGCTGTGAGCAGCAAATTTTGACCTACACAGGAGAATTCTCTCCTGTGTCTGTGCAGTGGGTGTGCACAGTATAAAAAAAAATCCTGTCTCATGCATTGCATGATGGGAACAGCTTATCTGATTTTTTTTTTATTCAGTGGCCATCTACAGAGGCTAAGTGACCCTAAAAAGGAGAAAAAAAAATTCACCGTCATTTACTCAATCACTGTCTTCACAGAAGCATGCTGACATCACAACTCAGATGACCCCTCTGACCTGCAACATCCCACCCCTCTTTCAGATTGCAGGCATTGTACTTCTTGTTTCCAGGACTCAAGTCTGGCTAACTCCTTGAAGAAAGATGGTTAAGAACCAGAGAAAAGTATTGATGAGATCAAGGGGGTATGGTGTGGCTTTAAGAACCCAGTATTAATGTGTTCAGCATAGGTCTGTGGTAATATGAAGGTGTATGCAGGAGGAAAGAATGAATGGTGGAGTGATGAAGTAAAAATGGTAGTAAGATAAAAACATTAAGCATATGAAAAGGTCTTACAATGTAAATTTTTTTTTATTACAATAAGCTGCAGTTTTGGAGACAGATGAGAGAACCTGTGGAGCAAATTGACTTGGCAGTTAAGAGTGAAACTGGTGAGATGTTTGCTAGGGAAGTCGAGGTATTGATGAGATAGAATGTTTTTAGAAGTTCAGTATGTGATGAAATACTGGTGGTGATTTCATGCATGGGGCAGGAAGGAACAGGATCTTAAGAGGGAGGAAATGTCTCAGGAAGGGGTGGAAGGAGGGTAGTTTTAAGTGGTAGGAACTTGAGCATTCAGCAGGCATGGATGATCATGATAGATTAGAGTGAATAGAGACAAATGGTTTTGGGGATTTGATATGCTGTAGGAGTGCAAGCAAGGTAATAACATAAACAGTGGCATCGTAAGGGGGGGAGGCTGCCCCAGGTGACACCATCTAGGGGTGACACCATAGAGCCCCTAAAGAAGGTGACACTAATGCCCAAAACAGTGCTACAGCAACATAAGAGAAAAATTCTTTGTTTCATTATAGCCTATTATATGATTACGAAGTACAAATAGGCCTATATAGGGAAAATCATTGATTTTGATGATGTGATAGATGAGTTTGCAGGATTGAAAGCAAGGAAATGTAAGATCAGATTCATTGAGATGTTACCTGTACTCAAGGTCAAATCGGAACTAGTATTTCTCTGTTATTGCAATATTTTTCTTTATTTTTCAAGTTTTTTTTTTTTTTTGCATTGTTGAAGATGAATAGATGTAGGATCTGTTGCCTGTACTCAATGTGGTATTTGAGTTTGTTTCCTCAATATTACTACGATTATATATTTTATCATTAATAAAGTTGAGAAGTATTCTCCTGTTCGGTTTATGGCCCTTAAACATTCTAATTGCTAAACATTAGTCATTGGTCATGCAGTAGTGATGTAACTGGAGTTTACTCCCCCCCCCATCCCCCCTCCCTTGGATTTCATGGGGGTGACACCAAAGATGCCGCCCCAGGTGACACCAACCCTAACAACGCCACTAAACATAAGGATTGAGAAAAGCTGGTTAGTGGGACTTTTGAGTTCTGGAGGTGGGAAATACAGTTCCTGTATTTTGGAAGATGTATGGGGATGTTGAATATATGCAGTGACAAGTTCTGTCAAACTAGCTGCCCCTTTTCCCCACTCTCCATCCACTATGTATTATTTGTATACTAACATTTTGCACGAAAAATACCTTACAGGATACATGGGTGAATGTGGCTTGAGGGGAGGCTATGCAGAGCTCATCAATGTAGATCCTCAAGTAAAGGCATTGTACCTAAAAAGTATCTCTGCAAAGCTATGCCCAACAACCCTTGGTCAGGTAAGTCTGTGGTAAAGTGTTGATAGTCAAATAGACGTTTGATATCATTTTCTGCAGTTAGGAAATTGGAGTGTTAGTCTCCATTACCCATACAGAAACTTAATTGTAATTTGTACAGCCACTCCACCTTATTTAGTTGGGAATTGAACATACCTGGAGTCTACCTGGAGGGCATTCTGGGGATTGACGTCCCCGCGGCCCGGTCTGTGAAAGAAATCTCACATTTTGCATTATGAGTCATTTTCATGAACTTATATTTTTTCAGGCTGTGATGGAGTGTGTTGTGAACCCACCACAAGAGGAAGAACCTTCATATAACCAATTCATGGAGGAAAAACATGCTGTCCTGTCATCTCTTGCTGAGCGTGCTGAGATGGTTGTGGAAACCTTTAATTCAGTTCCAGGAATGTCATGCAATATTGTGCAAGGAGCTATGTATGCCTTCCCACAGGTAAAATTGCTTATATCTTTGGAATATTTATTAAACCTATAATTTGTAGACCTTTACTGGCAGGATTAGGTGAAGTGCCCAGACAGAAATTATGTAAAAACCAGTTGAGCAGCAGCTACTTGAATGCTTCATAGTTTGTGTTTTATTTTCCTCTATTATTTGTAAGATAGATTGTGCTGAATTGGGCCATTCTTTGTTTCATCTATATACTGAACAGATTTTTCCCTAAAGACCCCTTCCAAGAGGAGCAGCCTTGGGTAGAATCTAGTAGGAAATTCCAATATTTTCTGCTGTTAGAAACATTTAAGTGCTTGAAATAGCCAAAAAATGTACACATGAAGTGGTTGCTACAGGGCCTGTGCAAGAGTACAGTAGGGCCTCAACTTAAGATATTAATGCATTCCTGAAAATTGTTTGTTACTCTGGTGTTTAGAACTCTGAGCTTAATTTCATATAAACATCCATGTTATGATTAGAGATGCATTTCCCAGCCATAATCTTTTGTATCTGATTTTTTTTTTTTTCAAATTAAATAAAATGCAAAGTACAGTGGTCCCCCGAGTATCATAAAAATTTCACTCCAGAAGCCTGCTCAAGCGCCATTACCGAACGAATTTACTCCCTTAAGAAAAAATGTCACATAGGTTTGTCTATTTCAGACCCCAAAAATACACTTCCACAAGCACTTACAATATTATACTTACATAATTGTACGATTTCCAGGGTGTACGTAACTCGGGGGACCACTGTACATATAGCACTCAGATGAGTCCTCTCTCCTATTACATTTTCTTCCTCTTTCTCCTCTCAAGGGAGTTTCCTAGATGCTGGTGAGGGGCTCTTGATGTAGGAAATTGGGTCTGTACTTTAATTTCCTGAATTAATCCTGAATGCCTTTCATCACCCCCTTTCCCCTGCACAGGCACTGTATAATCCCTCTGGGTTTAGCACTCCCCATGATAATGATAATCTCTCTCTCTCCTACTACCCCCTCTCCATACTGCTCTTCCTCTTTCACATTCACTTCCTCCTGTAGCAGGGAGTGAGGATGCTGGAGTATGGCAACAGCAAAAGCAAAGTCAGTTCCCTCCTCCTCATCCATTGTATGACACGACCTTAATTAGTCTCTCTTACAAAAGCTCACTATCATGTTGAGGGTATCAGGTAGTTAAGTCTATTAATGTATACTTTTATAATTTGATATACAGTGGACCCCCTGTTTACGTTAGTCTCCAAACTCGCCCTTTTATGTAAGTTTATTTTTGTAAGTACTTTTGAAAGTGTATTTTTGGGGGTTCTGAAAAGACTAATCTAATTTACATTATTCCTTATGGGAACAAATTTGTTTGGTAACAGCACTTGAACAGCATTCTGAAATGAAAAAATGACGTAATCCGGGGGTCCACTGTATGTATTATTTTTATTAACACATTTTCCATTTCCCACCGAGGCAGGGTGACGCGAAAAAGAAGAAACACTTTCATCATCATCATCATCATCATTTACTCCATCACTGTCTTGCCAGAGGTGTGCCTACCCTACAGTTAAAAAACTGAAACAAATATCCACCCCTCCTTCAGAGTGCAAGCACTGTACTTCCCACCTCCAGGACTCACGTCTGACTAACTGGTTTCCCTGAATCCCTTCATAAATGTTACTTTGCTCACACTCCAACATTACGTCAAGTCACGAAAACCATTTGTCTTCACTAGCTCCACTCTAACACGCTCACACATTCTTTCTGGAAGTCTAAGCCCTTCACACACTAAACCTGCTTTACCCCCCTCCCCTCCTTTCAACCTTTCCTACGACGATCCCTACTCCGCCTTCCTTCCACTACAAATTAATATACTCTCCAAATCGTTCTATTTCATTCCATCCTCTCTAAATGTCTGAACCACCTCAACAGCCCTTCCTCTGCCCTCTGGATAATACTTTTAGAAACTCCTCACCTCCTCCTAATCTCCAAGCTATGGATTCTCTACATAATATTCACTCCACCCATTGCCCTCAGACCCAACATCTCCATTGCCTCCTGCCTTCTTGTTGCAACATTCACCACCCATGCTGAACACCCATATAAGAGTGTTGGTTCCACTATACTCTTATACATTCCCCACTTTGCTTCCATGGATAATGTTCTTTGTCTCCACAGATTCCTCAGTGCACCACTCGGGTTTTTCCCTTCATCAATTCTATGATTCATCTTATCTTTCATGGACCCATCTGTTGACAAGTCTACTCCCAAATATCTGAGTACATTCACTTCTTTCATACTTCCTCCCTCCAATCTGATATCCAATCTTAAATTACCTAAATTTCGTATCCTCATCCCCTTGCTCTTTCCTATACAGTGGACCCTCGAGTAATGAACAAAATTCATTCCAGAAGCCTGCTCAAGTGCCATTACCGAACGAATTTACTCCCTTAAGAAATAATGTCAAGTATGTTAGTCCATTTCAGACCCCCAAAAATACACTTACAAAAGCACTTACAATATTATACTTACATAATTGTACGATTTCCGGGGTGTTCGTAACTCGGGGGTCCACTGTATTCACTTTTAATTTCCTTCTTTTACATACCCTTCCAACCTCATACACCAACCTCTACAACTTATCTTCAGAATCTCCCTAAAGCGCAGTGTCATCAGCAAAGCAACTGTGACAACTCCCATTTTGTGTTAGATTCTTTATCTCTTAATCCCACACCTCTTTCCAACACCTGAGCATTCACTTCTTTTACAACTCCATCTATAAATATATATATCTTTCTTTCAACACGTTGGCCGTTTCCCACCAAAGTGGGGTGGCCCAAAATGAAAAACGAAAGTTTCCCATTTTACATTTAGTAATATATACAGGAGAAGGGGTTACTAGCCCCTTGCTCCCAGCATGTTAGTCGCCTCTTACGACACGCATGGCTTACGGAGGAAGAATTCTGTTTCACTTCCCCATGGAGATAAGAGGAAATAAGAAGAAGAACTAGTAAGAAAATAGAAGAAAACCCAGAGGGGTGTGTATATATATGCTTGTACATGAATGTGTAATGTGACCTAAGTGTAAGTAGAAGTAACAAGACATGCCTGAAATCTTGCATGTTTATGAGACAGAAAAAAGACACCAGCAATCCTACCATCATGTAAAACAATTACAGGCTTCCGTTTTACACTCATTTGGCAGGACGGTAGTACCTCCCTGGGCGGTTGCTGTCTACCAACCTACTACCTATTAAATATATATATTTTTTTTTTTTTTTTTCAACAAGTCGGCCGTCTCCCACCGAGGCAGGGTGACCCAAAAAGAAAGAAAATCCCCAAAAAGAAAATACTTTCATCATCATTCAACACTTTCACCACACTCATACATAATCACTGTCTTTGCAGAGGAGCTCAGATACGACAGCTGAGAAAAGTCCCTCCCAGCTGTCACTATCTCAGACCCCCCTTTAAAGTGCAGGCATTGTACTTCCCATTTCCAGGACTCAAGTCCAACTAAATCAATTAACTGGTTTCCCTGAATCCCTTCACAAAATGTTACCCTGCTCACACTCCAACAGATCGTCATGTCCCAAAAACCATTCGTCTCCATTCACTCCTATCTAACACGCTCACACATGCTTGCTGGAAGTCCAAGCCCCTCGCCCACAAAACCTCCTTTACCCCTTCCCTCCAACCTTTTCTAGGACGACCCCTACCCCGCCTTCCTTCCCTACAGATTTATACGCTCTCCAAGTCATTCTACTTTGATCCATTCTCTCTAAATGACCAAACCACCTCAACAACCCCTCTTCAGCCCTCTGACAAATACTTTTAGTAACTCCACACCTTCTCCTAATTTCCTAATATATATATATATATACAGTGGTCCCTCAGTTTTCACCAAAAATTCGTTCCAGAATGCTGCTCAAGTGCCATTACCGAACGACTTTACTTCCTTAAGAGATAATGTCACGTAGGTTAGTCTATTTCAGACCTCCAAAAATACACTTGCAACAGCACTTACGAAAATACACTTACATAAATGTTCGAGTTTGGAGATGCACGAAAACCGAGGGACCACTGTATATATATCCATGTGTGTCGTAAGAGGTGACTAAAATGCTGGGAGCAAGGGGCTAGTAACCCCTTCTCCTGTATATATTACTAAATGTAAAAGGAGAAACTTTCGTTTTTTCTTTTGGGCTACCCTGCCTCGGTGGGAAATGGCCGACGTGTTGAAAGAAAGATGATATATATATATATATATATATATATATATATATGATATATTGTTAAATTGATTTAGTTAATTGATTTAGTTGGACTTGAGTCCTGGAAATGGGAAGTACAATGCCTGCACTTTAAAGGAGGGGTCTGGGATAGTGACAGCTGGGAGAGACTATTTCTCAGCTGTTGTATCTGAGCGCCTCTGCAAAGACAGTGATTATGTATGAGTGTGGTGAAAGTGTTGAATGATGATGAAAGTATTTTCTTTTTGGGGATTTTCTTTCTTTTTGGGTCACCCTGCCTCGGTGGGAAACGGCCGACTTGTTGAAAAAAAAAAAATTGTTAAATAATTGTGTATTTCTTAAATGCAGTTTTTCTTTATGTAGATCATGTTGCCAAAGAAAGCTGTAGAAGCTGCAAAAGCTTCAGGTCAAGCTCCTGATGTATTCTATGCATTCCAGTTACTTGAAAACACTGGCATATGTATTATCCCAGGTAGTGGGTTTGGGCAGCAACCTGGAACATATCACTTCAGGTCAGTAATTATTCCAAGTTGTTAAATGTGATTTAAACATTGTGCTTCTAAAGAGTCATAATATACAACTATTAAACTTGTGTGTAGTGGGATCACCTATAGGTTTTAGAGGAACTACAAAACTTGACTCAGTTTTAATTAGCCTGGGCCTATATAGCCCTTGATTTAAAGTTAAGATAATTTTATTATTGTTAAATGCGATACTTGCCCTCAGTCTCTGGCAAGCCATTGAGTTTTGCTTTACTGAAACATTTAACAATATAGAAACTAAAATTAAGAACTTCAGTCTTTTTTACTGCAATGCTCCTGTATCTTTTTTGTGCAAGTGATCCCTCTATAAAAGTGGGCAATGGAGGAAAATTCTAAATACAGTGGACCCCTGGAGTTCGTACTGCTCCAAACTCGAACAATTATGTAAGTGTATTTTTGTAATTGCTTTTGTAAGTGTATTTTTGGGGGTCTAAAAGGACTAATCTAATTTACATTATTCCTTATGGGAACAAATTCGTTCGGTAACGGCACTTGAGCAGCATTCTGGAACGAATTAATGACTAACTCCGGGGGTCCACTGTAATAGAAATTGGAAAATTTTTGTTAGTCAGAATTTTCTGAATGAGAAGGAATATTCTGAATTAATTTTTTTTTATTAAGTATATTCTCATTTAGAAAAAAATTGAATTAGAAATACTGAATTGAAATTCGGAAATTTAGCTTTTTCAGAATATTTAGAATAAAGAACAATCAGAATTCAAAATTACAGAAAACATTCTAATATAGAGATCATTTAAAATGTTAAATTCTCCAGAGTTTGGAGAATTTTTAATATTTATTTCTGCAAGATGAAGTAAGGAGAGTAGGTATGTTTTGTTAGCATTATAAAATATAGAATAGTAATTTAATTTAAAGTACCAATACTGGTAATTATGTTGCCTTAAAATAAATGGAATACACACACACACACACATGTGCTCAATTTGATAATTGCAATGGAAAGGTGAAAATGTATACCTGATGGAAAATTTGACAATAAACAGTCCTAATATTTGTTAAAGCTCAATTATGTCTTGCATTGGTAGTGCTGTAGTTGTAAATTTTACTACAGTAATTTATTTACTGATGAACAACTGAATCAGTTTCTTAATGTTTTGGTAACTACTTTGCATACAAGTCTAATTGAGAAAGCATTGTAGTGAGTAATTGTTTTACATGATGGTAGGATTGCTGGTGTCTTTTCTCTCTCATAAACATGCAAGGTTTCAGGTACACCTCGTTAGTTTCCACTTATCTCCATGAGGAAGTGGATCAGAATTTTTCCTCCATAAGCCATGCATGTCGTAAGAGGCGACTAAAATGCCGGGAGCAAGGGACTAGTAACCCCTTCTCCTGTATACATTATTAAATTTAAAAAGAGAAACTTTTATTTTTATTTTTAGGTCACCCTGCCTCAGTGGGATATGGCCAGTTTGTTGAACAAAAAAATCATTACCACAGGAGATATAAAATGATGATTTTTCCACAATGTCAGTGATATGCTGCTTGGAAAAAATATATATCTGCCACTATTTATTATGGATTATGTTGGTGAGACAATGGTATATACAGTGGTATTTTAAGTACTATCTTCAGATTTTTTTTTTTATACTAAACATTATTTTTCTTTGCAGGACCACTATTCTACCTCAGCCTGAAATGCTCAAAACTATGCTTGAAAAGTTCCGCCAATTCCACACAAATTTTATTAAGCTTTATGAATGAGTAGCAGCTTCAGAAAATATCATATTGCACATATCTGTAAGTATAAGTGTTAGGCCCAAATGACTAGATTGCATTGCAGTTTTATTTTAAAATCTTGGTCGCTCTATGGTGTGTTTTAATCAGATTTTTGCACACTGAGAATAGTTTGGGTTACACTCCTAGTAATTCTCTTCAAGTTTGGAAGATTTTCACTTCTTAGTTACTGTACTTGAGCTATATAGAAACTGCATTTGCCCTTATCTAGTGTACTGCTCTCACATCTGAGTAAGCTCACCTATTGAAAAGCTTCATACAGTTCAGAGGAAAGCTATTCTCAGGAGTATGCATATTTTAAACATTGCTTCACTCTTTGTGGAAACAGTCAACTGTTAACCAAGATAAGTATTGTGCTGCCTTCTTATGAGAATTATGTAAAATGACATTCTTTAAGCTTTAGCAAAATTCACATTAGATAATCTTTTAAACTGGATTTGTACAGTTAAGAATACTACTTTTATTTTTGTTTTCAGAAGCACCTTTCAGAATTAACTGCAGCCATGAGACTTAATCGCAATGATGTCTGACCAAGGAAAATATGTTTCATTGTGATATGTGGTTCTACATAAAAATATGTTTGGAGATCTTTTGCAGATTTTTTTTTTTTTAATTTGTGTTGACTAATTGTTTATTATAATGCTGGCTCACTTAAAGCAATTTAAATATGTTTTGGAATGTATATTTCAGGCTCATATAATTAATGCATACTGCAATATAAAGTATCTGACAAAACTCTTGCATCATTTTGCTTATTTATCAAAATGATGCATGAAGTTCAATTTTCATAAATTTCGATAAATTTGAATATTTATAAAATGTAGTTATTAAAAATAAATTAATACGAGATTGTAAAATTAAAAATTTCAGGCACTTGTTGTAATTGCACTATTTTTGTTGTATAAAAAGTTTTGTTAGCATTATAAAATATAGAATAGTAATTTAATTTAAAGTACCAATACTGGTAATTATGTTGCCTTAAAATAAATGGAATACACACACACACACACACGTGATCAATTTGATTATTGCAATGGAAAGGTGAAAATGTATACCTGATGGAAAATTTGACAATAAACAGTCCTAATATTTGTTAAAGCTCAATTATGTCTTGCATTGGTAGTGCTGTAGTTATAAATTTTACTACAGTAATTTATTTACTGATGAACAACTGAATCAGTTGCTTAATGTTTTGGTAACTACTTTGCATACAAGTCTTATTGAGAAAGCATTGTAGTTGCCTGAGAGTTTGTACATTGCATATATTTTGTTAAGGTTTACTATGTGGTGCCTTGGGTTACTTTTCAGTTGCTATTTATATGTGTATTTTTTATAGCCTGGATTAGTCCATATGTTGCAATAATTATGAAACTAGTGACAGCATTTGATATATTTCTTTAACTCCTTTGTATCTAGAATTTCCCATGACAGTCCATCTTTATTTACCCAAACTCATTGGGATTTTAGTTAAGTCTAAAATTCATTTAATAATTAATACCAGTGACATATATATAAAATTTTACTCACCAGGAAATTATGTTCATTTCAACTTTTCTGATACCAATATTGTAGATGATTTAAGCGACAAGTGCTGCATAATTATACAAATAATGTGTTTTAAAAAGTTTGTGTTTTTTGTAACTTAAATAATAATTTTTCATAAAATGTGAAAGAACATATTTATTTTATATTAAGAATAGGGTCATTAAAGACACTATTATAAATTTGCCTATTACAGCAAGGAATTATTAATTTTTTGATGAATATGCAGGTATGTTGCCTCCCTCTGCCACTTGTAAATGATTCTGTTTACCCACGCAGCATCTCTGTTTTATTCATCGTTCAGTACTATCTTGTCTCCCTACTTCTTATCCACACCATTTTCCTTCTCTTTCTTTCTTCTTCCCTCTCTTAGTCATCCATCCCCTCTTTCTTGTATGCCCTTCATTATTTTAAATGATAATGAATAGGAGAGAATGAAGAACTCTAATTTCTTAGCAATATACGTATTGCCTTTCTTCCCCACTCAGTTGTAAACCAACAACAGTAGACTTGCTATTTGTATATAATTTTTTTTAATGCCTTTCTTTTTTTTTCTATAATAGTTACCAGCATACAGAGGAGCTATAGTTATGATCCTGAATGGGCATATTATCCCAGTAAATAGATATTTTCTTTTAAAAGAATATATAAAAAGTTGCTTGTTGCACCTGTCTAAATTTAGTGAACAAGGCTTGGGTTTAGCCCGACTCTTCCTTTTTTCTTTATTCTTTTCCTCTCCCCCATCTATTCTTCAACTATCCCCACTTTTCCCTCACCCCTAGTGGGTCCTTACCTGTGAGTCCTGTTCAGACTTGGGTTGTCAGTTCACCCCATCTTTCACTCAAAATTTTCTGTTAAATGAGATGGGTAAATAGTGAGATTAGGCTAATTAATAGAGAGGGTTTGATACAAATGAGTTAGGGTAAGTGAGATTCGACTCCATAAAGAGTGTCCGGCACAAATGGTGTCTGGGTAAATTAATTTCAACTTTATTAAGTAATTTTATGATCAGTATATATAATTTGCAAAATTTTTGCACAATAACTATCATTGCATTGCCATTTGAAAATGCCACACTTGCCAGGTTTAATAAGGTTAATACTTGGCATTCCTTGGAATTGAATCTTTGTACATTAACTGAGGAACATGGCATCCCAGATTTTTCTTTTATGGTATATTAAAAGGAATAGAAAGCTAAATATTTGATTTGAGAAGTAATTGCTAACGGAAGAATTCTGGAGGAATGAGTGTTTCATCCATGAATTTTGTAATTATGCCTTCTAAAGCTTTTGTATTTTCATATACATACTGCACATTTTTGTAAATTTGAAATACAGTACATTGAGCTGTGATAAACCTGACTCACTACACAATAGGCTTGATGAGCAGGAACTATGTATAAAGATTTAACACACGCAAATAAAAGGATAAACAATTTTTCTTTTATTAAGGTATATTCCACTCTGAAGGAGGGGTGTTAATGTTGCAGTTTTATAACTGTAGTGTAAGCACGCCTCTGGCAAGACTGATGGAGTGAATGATGATGAAAATTTTTCTTTTTTCTGGCCACTCTGCCCTGGTGGGAAACGGCCGATGTGTTAATAAAAAAAATATTCCTATCATGCAAATATGATGGGTTTATGGAGGATGAGGTAAACCATAGAATTGATGAAGGGAAAAAGGTGGGTGATGTATTGAGGTATCTGTGGAGACAAAGAACATTATCCATGGAGGCAAAGAAGAGAATGTATGAATATAGTGGTACCAACACTTATGTGGGTGTGAAGCATGGGTTGTAAATACTGCAGCAGTAAGGAGGCTGGAGGCAGTGGAGATGTAGTGTCTAAGGGCAATGTGTGGTGAAAATATTATGCAGAGAGTTCGTAATGTGGAAATTAGGAGGTGTGGAGTTACTAAAAGTATTATTCAGAGGGCTGAGGAGGGGTTGGTGAGGTGTTTGGTCATTTAGAGAGGATGAAGTGAAATAGGATGATTTGGAGGGTGTATAAATCTGTAGTGGAGGGGTAGAGGTCATCCTAGGAAAGGATGGAGGGAGGGGATAACAGGTTTTGTGTGCAAGGGACTTAAACATGCAGTAGGCATGTGTGAGCATGTTAAATAGGAGTGAATGGAGATGAATGTTTTTTGGAACTTTACGAGTTGTTGGAGTGTTAAGGGATTCAAGGAAAAAAATTAGCCATACTTTATCCCTAGAGGTGGGAAGTACAATGCCTGCACTATAAAGGAGGGGTTTGGTATATTTGCTGTTTGGAGCGACATCTGAACTGTCATCTACAAGCATCTGCAAAGACAGTGATTGTGTGAATGATGGTGAAAGTGTTTCTTTCTTTGGGTCACCCTGTCTTGGTGGGAGATGACCAGCATGTTTAAAAAAAAAAAATTAGAAACCTTAGCAAGCCCTTTCTGTATAAATTACTAAATGTAAGATCAACTTAAGTTTTATCTTTTTAGGTCACCCTGCCTCATTGGGAGATGGCTGGTGCATTAAAAAAATTAAAAACCTTATTTATTTGTGCATCACTTATTTCAGGCCCCTTCAAGGGGTAGGTGTCTTGCTGTGGTTAAGAGGCTTTTGATCAGAGAAACTGGATTGCTTCTTCCATTCCTCAGATCAAATCTAAGTACCCTCTATCTCCTTTTTGGAGAAATTTGGCTCCTAGTCAGAAGGAAAATAATCAGTCTGTTCTAGCATAACTTTCATTGGTAGTGCCAAGGTGGTTATGTCACCCCCATCCGATAGAAATCAGATCTCGGCGCTTGTCTGGTAACTCCGCTGTTACAAACCTGGGCCTTTCTAGGGCCTGTTCCGCCCAGGCCAGTAACAATGTAACAAGACTTTAACATCAAGTTACAAAAGAAATGAAAAGGGAGCAATAGGAACGAAATAATCACAATAATTCTTTCTGGTTTTTATTAACTTAATAATCCGTAGAAAGCTTTATATAAAATATTTAAAATGATGTCACCATGAAACAGTATTTACAAACAAGCTTATCTTAAGTTCACTTATTAATGAAGGGTGCAACATTCAATATTCTTTCTCATCTATTACACTAAATGGCTCTAAAATTGCAAGACGTTCTATTCACTTAACATATTACTTGACTCCTCACACTGAGTCGAAAAGCATAACACTTATTTGTTAATCCATTATCACCGTAATGTATCTAGAACGTAGACTATTCACAACTCTTAATTAGTAACCACTTTCAGAGCAATAAATGGAATAGAAATGTTTACGGTCTTAAAGAAGTTTTCCAATGAATGTTTCCAAGGACATATACCCACAGTCGTCTTTTAAGACTATGTCGCTCAAACTCGTTTCTACTAAATCTAAAGGAAAACTCTAACGTCTGCAATACAGCAAACACACGCTCTTACTACGAGCACCACTAGAGACATATTCCAAAGTCTCCACAACGGCACAACACTCACTCTTGCTATGAGCGCCATTAGAGACATATTCCAAAGTCTCACTTTACAGATCGCTTGTTCTATCTAGGCTGGAATATTGCTGCACACTAACTGCACCTTTCAAGGCGGGTGAAATTGCTGACCTTGAAAATGTGCAGAGAACCTTCACGGCACGCATAAGTGCGATAAACCACCTCAACTACTGGGAACGCTTGAAGTTCCTAAACCTGTACTCTCTAGAACGCAGGCGGGAGAGATACATTATTATATACACATGGAAAATTCTCGAGGGCTTAGTACCAAACTTGCACACAAAAATCACTCCCTACGAAAGCAAAAGACTCGGCAGGCGATGTAACATTCCCCCAATGAAGAGCAGGGGTGCCACTAGCACGTTGAGGGACAACACAATAAGTGTGAGGGGCCCAAGATTGTTCAACTGCCTCCCAGCATACATCAGGGGGATTACCAACAAGCCCCTGGCTGTCTTCAAGCAGGCACTGGACAGGCACCTCAAGTCGGTACCTGATCAGCCGGGCTGTGGTTCGTACGTTGGACTGCGTGCGGCCAGCAGTAACAGCCTGGTTGATCAGGCTCTGGTCCAACAAGAGGCCTGGTCACGGACCGGGCCGCGGGGGCGTTGACCCCTGGAATTCTCTCCAGGTAGACTACAGCACACTCACTTGCTTTGAGCGGCAACAGAGACGAACCTCAGCGTCTCACTTACTACAACGCACTCACTTGCTTTGAGCGGCAACAGAGACGAACCTCAGCGTCTCACTTACTACAACGCACTCACTTGCTTTGAGCGGCAACAGAGACGAACCTCAGCGTCTCACTTACTACAACGCACTCACTTGCTTTGAGCGGCAACAGAGACGAACCTCAGCGTCTCAATCACTACAGCGCACTCACTTGCTTTGAGCGGCAACAGAGACGAACCTCAGCATCTCAATCACTACAGCGCACTCACTTGCTTTGAGCGGCAACAGAGACGAACCTCAGTGTCTCAATCACTACAGCGCACTCACTTGCTTTGAGCGGCAACAGACAAACACCACTCAAGGTGATGGAGGCTCACACAGGAACCTCACAAAGGTCAGAAGAATAAATCCAAGGTGCTTCTCAGGAAAAGTGAGAGGACAGTTCTCACCATGAAAGTCTCACTGAGGACTGAATGCTCACTGACGGATCATTGACCGATCACTGACTGTTGACTCGATGATGACTGAATGACATCTGACTGATCACCGACAGATCACTGCTTGCTGACTCGTTGACTACAGAATACTCTCTCGGTCTCTCTGTCTGACTCGCTGAATAGATACTGACAGCTGTGTAGCAGGTGGCCCCCCTCATTGGGTACGATGACGTGGTAAGGCGGGAATTACTGACCTGTTAACGAGCGGATGGATAGTTAACTATACGTCACATAAAACCCTACCTAGATGTACAGGAGACATACCACTTGCCAATATAACGCTTATTCTCATAATAATGATAAAGAGACATTTTCTACTGCCGTATGCTTAAGTATATAATGATGGGTAAGGGTGAGTCCCTTCTAGACATTGGGTGGCCATCTGGCAGGACCTTTCATGACCGGAAGTACTACTGGAGGTTCCCTGTAGACCCAGGAGTGATAAATAAAGGTTTATAATTCCTGAAAGTCTTTATGGTTTGTCCACTGCCATTATTATCTGAAAGGCAAATGCACAGCTAGTGCATCTGTCTAAGTAGGCAATTTTGCTAGGCTTTGCTTAGTCAATTCTTGAGGTGCCATCCTAGTGTTGTGCACCAAATTGGATAATAGGTCAGTTCCAGGGAACAAAACTGCACTACCTGTCATAGTGGGAGATGACCATGGATCAAGGTTGGTACTTTTTATTTTTTGGGGCTGTCCCTCACTTTTATCACATGATGAATGAAATATTACCTTAGTCTCCTAGATCTTCAGTGACTGTAACAACACCTACTGACACTAGAACTACTTTTGGGCAACCATTTGTTGCTGGCATTCTACCTATTTCTTTTAGTATCTCTATGATAATGGAACTAGTTTTCCCCATGAAGTAACAACTCATAGATCAGCACACTTAAAGACAGAATGATTTGATGCTGTCAACCAAAACACAATGAAAGAAAAGTGATGATACTGATATAGAAGACATATCAATCACAATTTAAGATATAGTATTCCAAAAATGACATTGGACACTGAGTAACCACAGACTTGCACAATTATTATTATTATAATCAAATAGAAGTGCTAAACCACAGGGGTTATACAGCGCTGCAGGTTATTGCCTGATACAGGGAGAATGGGTTGTAAGAGGGAGATGGATGATTAGTAGGGTATGGAGTGCAGGAGGATGGTGGATAGTGCAGGGATAGAGGGCAGACTTGCACAAGAACACACGACATCTTCCACCCTCTAAAAAATGGGATGTGCACCAGAGATAACAATGATCAGGTTGATGAAGTAGATATCTTCATACCATTTGCAGGACCGTGGTGACCATACACCAACACACCCTTCTCAAGTCAAGTTTAGCAAAGCACCCATAACATTATCATTAGTGTCCTGTTTTCTTTCAGGAAAGAAAGATCCAATGTTTGAAGGAGAAAAAGAGTATGTCATGCAATTGAGCTGTGACCTAACTATGCCAGCAGGTAAAAAAAAAAAATATGTTGCTCCTATTCCAGAGGTGCCCATCAACCTCAGCACAAAATGATGAACTCTACCACAGTTACTCCAGCATCCAATGATC
This sequence comes from Cherax destructor, assembly GCA_009830355.1. Lineage (NCBI taxonomy): Eukaryota > Metazoa > Arthropoda > Malacostraca > Decapoda > Parastacidae > Cherax > Cherax destructor. The sequence goes on from WNWK01003911.1 coordinate 36,779, forward strand.
CTTAAAGTGTTCTCAAATATTATGCTCATACATCTTCAACTGTCTCCTATATTCATCTCTTAGCCTACACAGTCCTCATCACCTGTTTTCCCAGCACCTGCACCACAACCCCAAAGACCTGGAAAAAAAAAAATCACCTCAAGACCTCATTCTAACCCCTTATATCCTTTCATGTTTGAACTTTTTCAATAGACTACCTTAAATCTGACCCCCTCCTACATCCACAAGTCAGAGAAATAAAAGCATTCCCACATCTTTTCCCTATTATTCTTGGATGCAATAATTTCATTTTGCCCTCACGGGCCCCTCCATCTTAAGAGACAACTGACACCTTGCAACCCCTTCTTTCCTTCACTACTGCCAACATCTCTACTCCCTTCTCACTTTCCTTTTCTTCTGTCAACTCTTACACCATGCTTTAGTGGAAAATTAATTCACGTGGGGTATGTTCCTGAAAACTGTGCTACTAATGATTTCCGTGGCTTGTGAACTGAAAAACACATGGGAAAAATAGGGTTGCATTCTTCATTCCTCTGAGAGCACTAAAAGTTTTTTTAATATCATAAAAATAATAGGTTTTCTTACCTAACATTGTCGATGATGATGCTGTTATATGCTTGAACTCTAGTGAGGTTCAGAAAGTTAAAGAAAAGTGTACATTGGCTAAAAAGTGTTGCATTAATACTAACTAGCCAACTGCATCAATTTTGGCATTAGTTATACATCTGCACCAACCTCATAGTGACATCTGATGCCTATGGGTTTTGTGCTTATTTAATATAATACAGTAATAATAATACACAGCACTTAAAGGATAAGAGATACTGGAAATTAGGGTTGATCTGAAGAAGGAAAAGACAACTGCAATTTCATGGATTTTTATTAATATTATTGGAACCCCTGTGGTTTAGCGCTCCTATTTGATTATAATAATAATAATATTAATATTATTTATGGGGAATGGCTAAAACTGTGGAATGAGAAGTATAATACGTTTCATCCAAGGATGGGGGAGGGTGCCTCCAATTCCTCATATCAAGAGCCCTTCATTAGCATCAAGACACCCTTCTTAAAGGAGGGAAGAATTATTACAATCAAATAAAGCGCTAAACTGACAAGGGCCATGCAGAAAGGAGGGAGGAAACAAGGAAAGATGTGGGAAGAGAAGATGGGTAAAGAACAAGAAAGTAAGGCGAGGGGAAGAGGGGAGTAAGTGTATAGATGGACCTTGCCAAGATGGTCATTTTGATCTACATTTTGAGTGGAAAAGTTCATAAGTGCAGCAAGTTTAGATTGAGTCTGCTAGCATCACATAAGGAACCACTGGTAAACACTCCAAATAGTATATCGATAACCTTTTGACCAAGGAAGGTATCTCTAGCTCTTTACCCTTTTATATACCTAAATACACAAATGCTGTATGATCCTAGTGGGTTTAGTGCTTAGTTTTGATTATAGTAATAATAATAATCATAATAGTATATACTTAAATACATAGTGGGCAACATGATCTCCAATTAGGGCAGCCAGTGCCACAAATTGCCCTTCAGGCATTTCTCTGTATGTATATGTTATTATAATCAAAAAGAAGCATTAAACCTTCAAGGGTCGTGCAGGGCAGGGAAGGGTGTAGAGGTATTGGGTAGCAAGAAGGAGAGGTATTATTAGGTCATGCAGTGCAGCGGGTCATTTCTGTGTATGTACTCGAGATGGACCAGAAATTTTAATGTTTGTGATTCTTGGTTAGATTAATGTACATGAACCAATATTTCCCTATAATTGATCAACAGTAACAAAATTTAAACATCAGGTAGCTTATGTTTGGCAGCATGGGGCGTATTGTTCCATTTTGAGTGTGCAGTTTCTCATGAATATTTCAAAATTTGGAGGAATTGCTGGGTTGGAACCTACTGAAGAGAGGAAGGGAGGGAGAAATAAATTGATGTAGTTGAAGAGCTCTTGATCTAAGGAATTTGAAGCATCCTCCTTTTCCTCAGATCAAATCTGATTGCTTCCCATTTCCTAAGCACAGTATATAACCCTTAAGGATTTAGCTCTTACCCATAAAAATAGTAAGAGGCTGGAAAAATGCAGACAAAATTAAACAAACATTCCCTTTTTTATTTAAAATACTATTGGGTTTATTTTCTTATGTGACTTCTTAAGATATTCCTACAGTGTGGGTGGTAGTACTGTATATTCTGGATAAAGTTGAGATTTGAGATGAGCTGAAGCAGGATAACAACGTTTAGCTTGAAAATGATAATGGCTCAGTGTCTAAATGAGCTGAGGTGGGGTAATAATTCTTTCCCTATGGATGAGCTGAAGTAGGTTAACAATATTTAACCTGTGAGTTAGTTGAGGTAGGATAACAGCTCATAGCCTGTAAATGAGCCAAGGTAAAATACAGCTCAACCTGTAAATAAGCTGAGGTACGTACAATAGTATCATAGCCTGTAAATTCAACAGTATCAAAAATAAACTAGTACAGTGGACCCCCGAGTTTCGTAAAAACTTCACTCCTGAAGTCTGCTCAAGTGCCATTACCGAACGAATTTACTCCCTTAAGGAAAAATTTCACGTAGGTTAGTCTATTTCAGACCCCCAAAAATACACTTCCACAAGAACTTACAAAATTATACTTACATAATTGCACGATTTCCGGGGTATTCGTTAACCGAGGGTCCACTGTATTGGTCATAAGTGCACCTGGGGGAATGAGAGGCATTCAGGTTCAATCCAAGAGCCCCTCACCAGTATCAAGGAACCTCCCTTTAGGGGAGGTTTATGTAAAAATATGTTAAAACAATCTGCAGTGTCTGCCAACTAAGAAATTAACCACAGCATCATGAGGTAGAATGATCAACTCAAAATCGAAGGATTCGCACTCGATTTCCCCATTCATTTTCCTGCTTATTGACTGGCTTTTATTACTTTAGTTACATATAATGTGTTTATGTATGTATTTTGTTTGCGTGCATGCATGCCTGGGTGGATGTGTGCGTGCATGTGTGGGTGCGTGAGATTGATTTGATTTTGCCACCGAAGTGGCTAGTTTATTGTGCACCCCATATCCATCCTGTGGACGGTAGCGCAAGATCATATGGATACACAAAAGACCTAGGCACTAGGCCCCAAAGAGGTTAACAATTGTACATTTAGGTTTATATCTACATTTCAATTATCTGTTACAAGCAAATTCAGGAAATTTACTTAGTACAATTGGTATCTTATTTCATGAATGAGATATCTTGACATGTCACATAGGTTATTATACTGTCTATCTCTATATTCCTCAATAAGTGGACAATTAAGCACATAGTGTTCAAGACAGTGACCATATGCCTGATCACATAATTTGCATTTAGTTTGATGCGTGAGATAAAAAAAAACTCGGGGATTTTCTTATTTCTTCTTCTTCTTCTTTTACAGTATTCGAAAAATGTACTCAATTCATATGGGTGACAAAGAGTCAAAAGGCTGAGGGTTAACTATGAGGCCATCTAAGTAGGTGAACAGATGCGCTTACCAGCGAACAAGCTAGTGTGTGAACTGTAAGAAGAGCTTTCTGAAAGGAGAACACGTAATGTGAGCGCACCTAGGCACCGTAAAACAAATTAAAAATTAATCTTGCATGCTCTTTAGTAAATAGAAGAATTGAGCAAAAGGTCTTCAACTGTCAATGAAACCAGCCAAGTTGCACAGAGGTGTGCCGAGTGTCTCTCCATGTGACAGTTTTGTCTTGTGTAGTAAGTATGTCGTCGTCCAAGAACCACTTCACAAACATTATAATTAAAAAAAGAAAAGGCCACACAAGAACCCAACTACGGGTTAATCATTAATAATCTGTCCTCTAAACCTGGACCAACAGTTTTATCTAACTGTCTGGATGCCATTAGACAAAACAGGCAAATAGCCTGACTAGGGTATGTCCCTGCGAGAAATGGACAGGTTCTTAGCTGCAGAAGAGTCCGCTAATGCATTGCCCTGGAGACCAGAATAACCAGGGACCAGCAAAAGATGATGTTTTTACTAGTGCTGAGCTTCAGTGGCAACATAGCCAGCATTGAGTGAGCCGAAGCATTAAATAGCTTGCAATGTGCTACTGAGAATTAGAAATTACAGCAAAATAAATATGAAAAACTTTATTTGTATAAAGTATGGTATACAATTGGTTCCGAAAAGGTGAGATTGTTGACATTATATAAGAGAGGAAAGCAAGAAGAGAATATAACTCTGCTGTGAAAATACTAGACAAATCCAGTAAGCGTTCTTGTATTACACTGTCTAGAAGAAACACCTGCAGATCTGAATTTGATAAGATACAACTGCTTAATGATAAATATATAACGTTTAAGGCAATATAAATCACCTAAAGAGCGTATGTAAGCACAGAGGTGTAAATTAGACAAACAACTATTAATGACAATGTGACGTAAATTAGACAAGCAATTGTTAATGATGTGACGTAAATTAGACAAGCAATTATTAATGACAATATGACATGAATTAGACAAAATTATTTATAACAATGTGATGTAAATTAGACAATTATTAATGACAATGTGATGTACATTAGACAAACAATAATTAATGATAATGTGACGTAAATTAGACAAACAACTATTAAAGACAATGTGACGTAAATTAAACAAACAATTATTTTATGACAATGTGACGTAAATTAGACAAGCAATTATTAATGACACTATGATGTAAATTAGACAAACAATTATTAATGACAATGTGACGTAAATCAGACAAACAATTATTAATGATAATGTGACGTAAATTAGACAAGCAATTATTAATGACAATATGACAAATTAGACAAAATTATTTATAACAATGTGATGTAAATTAGACAATTATTAATGACAATGTGATGTAAATTAGACAAACTATTAATGACAATATTAGGGTGTCCCGTAGCTCGACTGCCAGGGAAGTCAGCTCACACACTGAGGCCCTGAAATCGATCTCCGGTACGGGTGGAATATTAGGACATGTTTCCTTAAGACATCTGCTGTCCATGTTCACCCATCAGTAAAATAGGTACCTTGGTGTTAGTCGACTGATGTGGGTCGCATCTTATGGACAAAATTTACCTGATTTGCCCGAAATGTTCTGCATAACAAGGGGCTTTCTATATAGTAGTGTCATTAATGTCAGCTAGGTTTGTATACTGTGAGAAATTACCTGTATGAACTTCACTATTACGTGCAACAAAAGTAAATATTGAATTTTTGTTGGACCTCTGAGGTAGGTGGGACACTCTAGGTCACAGGAAGTATCTCCTTCGATACCCACAACCCTCAAACCACGCTCACAAAAGCCGGGGCCTAAAAAAATTATTTAACAAGATTTAATAAAACCAGTAATTCTGGTATAATTTGATTGGTTGTGGACTGCATGGGTTTTAAGACTGACTGAAGAAAAAACACGGTGGGGTCCACAGATTATCATGCAATATAGTCATGGTGAAAATTATATATATATATATATATATATATATATATATATATATATATATATATATATATATATATATGTGTGTGTGTGTGTGTGTATGTATAGGCAATTAGGTTCGGGCTAAGGAAGAACAGTCCCAATTTCTTGGATCACGAGCCCCTCCCCAGCATCAAGGCTCATCTCTAGAGGGGAGATATATATCATACATAGAAACACACATGTTATGTCACATAGGTTATTATTACACGCCCCGATGGCATGGTGGCTAGTGCTCTTGCTTCACGGACGGAGGGCCCGGGTTCAATTCCCGGCGGGGCCCAAACATTTCGAAGTGTTTCCTTACAGACACACACACACACACACACACACACACACACACACACGTCAAGAAATTAGAGAAAGTGCAAAGGTTTGCAACAAGACTAGTCCCAGAGCTAAGGGGATTGTCCTACGAAGAAAGGTTAAGGGAAATCGGCCTGACGACACTAGAGGACAGGAGGGTTAGGGGAGACATGATAACGACATATAAAATACTGCGAGGAATAGATAAGGTGGACAGAGACAAGATGTTCCAGAGAGGGGACACAGAAACAAGGGGTCATAATTGGAAGTTGAAGACTCCTATGAGTCAAAGGGATGTTAGGAAGTATTTCTTCAGTCATAGAGTTGTCAGGAAGTGGAATAGCTTAGAAAGCGACATAGTGGAGGCAGGAACCATACATAGTTTTAAGACTAGGTTTGATAAAGCTCATGGAGCAGGGAGAGAGAGGACCTAGTAGCAATCAGTGAAGAGGCGGGGCCAGGAGCTATGACTCGACCCCTGCAACCACAAATAGGTGAGTACAAATAGGTGAGTACACACACACACACACACACACACACATACAACAGGCCTAGTGTCTAATCGACATGTGCCTAGGACAAAATGGTAACTAACTAACAGGCACCTAAAGTCGGTACCTAACCAGCCAGGAGGTGGTTCGTACGTTGGACTGCGTGCGGCCAGCAGTAACAGCCTGGTTGATCAGGCTCTGATCCAACATGAGGCCTGGTCACAGACCGGGCCGCAGGGGCGTTGACCCCTGGAACTCTCTCCAGGTAAACAAATATATGTATAAAGAAATATACATATACATACACATATATATAGACATGCATAAAAACAGAGATACAAAGAGCATACATAGTTTTGCTGTTGTAGCAGCATATAGGTGATGCCCGCCCCCCCCTCTCTCCGAAAAAAACTTTCGTATGACAAAAGAAAAGCGAATAAACTACACATAAACAATACTGGAAAGCGAAATCGTTTTATCCCTGAGAGGTGTCAAAACATGTATCAATCCATCACTTGAAAGGGTTAATGCAAATATAACAAATATTTTTGAGGCTGGAGTCTTGTGTCAACACCAAACTGAGACGCCTAGGGCAACCAACTCCCCCCCCCCCCTCTCTCTCTCTCTCTCTCTCTCTCTCTCTCTCTCTCTCTCTCTCTCTCTCTCTCTATCTATCTATCTCTCTCTCTCTCTCTCTCTCTCTCTCTCTCTCTCTCTCTCTCTCTTTTCTTCTCCTTTCTTATGCTATAGTTTCCTTGTATGTATTTATTTTGCTGCAATATACATATTTTATTGTACTAAATTATAAGTTTACAGAACATAGGTAACTATAATTAATAATTAATATATATATATATATATATATATATATATATATATATATATATATATATATATATATATATATATATATATATATTATATATATATTATAATCCTTGTTTTATGAATTGCACTGCAGCTCTACCTCATGTAACCTGACTGATACTAATCTACCTCATGTAACCTGACTGATACTGCAGCTCTACCTCATGTAACCTGACTGATACTGCAACTCTACCTCATGTAACCTGACTGATACTGCAGCTCTACCTCATGTAACCTGACTGATACTGCAACTCTACCTCATGTAACCTGACTGATACTGCAGCTCTACCTCATGTAACCTGACTGATACTGCAACTCTACCTCATGTAACCTGACTGATACTGCAACTCTACCTCATGTAACCTGACTGATACTGCAACTCTACCTCATGTAACCCTCACTGACACTGCAACTCTACCTCATGTAACCTGACTGATACTGCAACTCTACCTCATGTAACCTGACTGATACTGCAACTCTACCTCATGTAACCTGACTGATACTGCAACTCTACCTCATGTAACCTGACTGATACTGCAGCTCTACCTCATGTAACCTGACTGATACTGCAGCTCTACCTCATGTAACCTGACTGATACTGCAGCTCTACCTCATGTAACCCTCACTGACACTGAAGCTCTACCTCATGTAACCCTCACTGACACTGAAGCTCTACCTCATGTAACCCTCACTGACACTGAAACTCTACCTCATGTAACCCTCACTGACACTGAAGCTCTACCTCATGTAACCCTCACTGACACTGAAGCTCTACCTCATGTAACCCTCACTGACACTGAAGCTCTACCTCATGTAACCCTCACTGACACTGAAGCTCTACCTCATGTAACCCTCACTGACACTGAAACTCTACATCATGTAACCCTCACTGACACTGAAGCTCTACCTCATGTAACCCTCACTGACACTGCAGCTCTACCTCATGTAACCCTCACTGACACTGAAGCTCTACCTCATGTAACCCTCACTGACACTGAAGCTCTACCTCATGTAACCGTCACTGTCACTGTAGCTCTACCTCATGTAACCCTCACTGACACTGAAGCTCTACCTCATGTAACCCTCACTGACACTGCAGCTCTACCTCATGTAACCCTCACTGACACTGAAGCTCTACCTCATGTAACCCTCACTGACACTGAAGCTCTACCTCATGTAACCCTCACTGACACTGAAGCTCTACCTCATGTAACCCTCACTGACACTGAAGCTCTACCTCATGTAACCCTCACTGACACTGAAGCTCTACCTCATGTAACCCTCACTGACACTGAAGCTCTACCTCATGTAACCCTCACTGACATTGAAGCTCTACCTCATGTAACCCTCACTGACACTGAAGCTCTACCTCAAGTAACCCTCACTGACACTGAAGCTCTACCTCATGTAACCCTCACTGACACTGAAGCTCTACCTCATGTAACCCTCACTGACACTGAAGCTCTACCTCATGTAACCCTCACTGACACTGAAGCTCTACCTCATGTAACCCTCACTGACACTGAAGCTCTACCTCATGTAACCTTCACTGACACTGAAGCTCTACCTCATGTAACCCTCACTGACACTGAAGCTCTACCTCATGTAACCCTCACTGGCCTAAAATAACATCTATCACTCTTGAAAATTCTTTGATAAGCTGAGGGGGTAATGTAAAATCTTCCATGGGCATTCATGTAACTGTCTTTGTGCTGACAATCATGTACACATTAACAGCTATCAGACGCTGTCACACAACTGATGCTACAAAACAATAGTCGCCAGCATTAATACTGACATCTTTCTTCTAGTTATAAATATGGTCATTATCCCCATGTTAGTAAATAACGTGGGAGACATCTTCCTCCTGGCAGTGCTTACTGATATTCGTGACGGCTGCAAACTAAACCAGGATTCACCCAGCTTTGAAGAGTTGCTTTCAAGGTTCTAAAGAAATGTAAACAACTTATCAAACCATTAGAAAGTCTCTTCAAGAGGTTACTACAGACATGTATTTTACCGGATAAGTGGAAAATGGCAGATGTGATAACTATTTACAAGGGGGAGTAAGTGTTGTGTAGAGCATACAGGTGTTGTGGAGAGTGTGTAGGTTTGTGGAGAGCATGCAGGTGTTGTGGAGAGTGTGTAGATTTGTGGGGAGCATGCAGGTGTTGTGGGGAGTGTGTGGGTGTTGTGTGCGCGTGTAGGTGTTGTGTGAGCGTGTAGGTGTTGTGTGAGCGTGTAGGTGTTGTGTGAGCGTGTAGGTGTTGTGTGAGCGTGTAGGTGTTGTGTGAGCGTGTAGGTGTTGTGTGAGCGTGTAGGTGTTGTGTGAGCGTGTAGGTGTTGTGTGAGCGTGTAGGTGTTGTGTGAGCGTGTAGGTGTTGTGTGAGCGTGTAGGTGTTGTGTGAGTGTGTGGGTTTTGTGTGAGCGTGTAGGTGTTGTGTGAGCGTGTGCGTGTTGTGTGAGCGTGTAGGTGTTGTGTGAGCGTATAGGTGTTGTGTGAGCGTGTAGGTGTTGTGTGAGCGTGTGGGTGTTGCGTGAGTGTGTGGGTGTTGTGTGAGTGTGTGGGTGTTGTGTGAGCGTGTAGGTGTTGTGTGAGCGTGTAGGTGTTGTGTGAGCGTGTGGGTGTTGTGTGAGCGTGTGGGTGTTGTGTGAGCGTGTGGGTGTTGTGTGAGCGTGTGGGTGTTGTGTGAGCGTGTAGGTGTTGTGTGAGCGTGTGGGTGTTGTGTGAACGTGTAGGTGTTGTGTGAATGTGTAGGTGTTGTGTGAGCGTGTGAGTGTTGTGTGAGTGTGTGGGTGTTGTGTGGTGTGTGGGTGTTGTGTGAGTGTGTGGGTGTTGTGTGAGCGTGTGGGTGTTGTGTGAGCGTGTAGGTTTTGTGTGAGCGTGTAGGTGTTGTGTGAATGTGTGGGTGTTGTGTGAGTGTGTAGGTGTTGTGTGAGCGTGTAGGTGTTGTGTGAGCGTGTAGGTGTTGTGTGAATGTGTGGGTGTTGTGTGAGCGTGTGGGTGTTGTGTGAGCGTGTGGGTGTTGTGTGAGCGTGTAGGTGTTGTGTGAGCGTGTGGGTGTTGTGTGGTGTGTGGGTGTTGTGTGAGCGTGTGGGTGTTGTGTGAGTGTGTAGGTGTTGTATGAGCGTGTGGGTGTTGTGTGAATGTGTGGGTGTTGTGTGAGCGTGTGGGTGTTGTGTGAATGTGTGGGTGTTGTGTGAGCGTGTGGGTGTTGTGTGAGTGTGTGGGTGTTGTGTGGGTGTTGTGTGAGTGTGTAGGTGTTGTGTGAGCGTGTGGGTGTTGTGTGAATGTGTAGGTGTTGTGTGAGCGTGTGGGTGTTGTGTGAATGTGTGGGTGTTGTGTGAGCGTGTGGGTGTTGTGTGAGTGTGTGGGTGTTGTGTGGTGTGTGGGTGTTGTGTGAGCGTGTGGGTGTTGTGTGAATGTGTGGGTGTTGTGTGAGCGTGTGGGTGTTGTGTGAATGTGTGGGTGTTGTGTGAGCGTGTGGGTGTTGTGTGGTGTGTGGGTGTTGTGTGAGCGTGTGGGTGTTGTGTGGGTGTTGTGTGAGTGTGTAGGTGTTGTGTGAGCGTGTGGGTGTTGTGTGAATGTGTAGGTGTTGTGTGAGCGTGTGGGTGTTGTGTGAATGTGTGGGTGTTGTGTGAGCGTGTGGGTGTTGTGTGAGTGTGTGGGTGTTGTGTGAACGTGTGGGTGTTGTGTCAGCGTGTAGGTGTTGTGTGAGAGTGTAGATGTTGTGTGAGCGTGTGGGTGTTGTGTGAGCGTGTGGGTGTTGTGTGAGAGTGTAGATGTTGCGTGAGCGTGTGGGTGTTGTGTGCAGCGTGTGCGTGCTGTAGGCAGTGTGTGGGTGTTGTAGGAGTGTGTGGGTGTTGTGGGTGTTGTGGGGAGTGTGTGAGTGTTGTAAGAGTGTGTGGGTGTTGTGGGCAACGTGTAGGTGTTGTGGTGAGCGTGTGGGTGTTGTGGACAACGTGTGGGTGTTGTGGGGAGTGTGTGGGTGTTGTGGGGAGTGTGTGAGTGTTTTAAGAGTGTGTGGGTGTTGTAGGAGTGTGTGGGTGTTGTGGGTAACGTGTGGGTGTTGTAGTGAGAGTGTGGGTGTCGTGGGAAGTGTGTGGGTGTTGTATAAATATTAAGGAGCGTGTGTGGGGGAGGAAGGTGGGTAGTGGAGTGTAAGTTGACCGCGGCGACAAGTGAGTGGGTTATATATGTGGCAGAGTTTCACCAAAGTCATTAGTGTTGCATAATTAACCAGGTGTGAGCCCATCGGCCAACAACAACCAACAATTGACTAGGTTTTTTTTTTTCACCGTTGATTTTTAACTTTCACGTTCGTTGTTGGAGGGAGGAGAAATTTATGGCTGCTTACCAACTGTTATAAACATCAGTCATTACCATTAATCATTTACTAGTTTCCAAACACATTAACATCAGCATGCTAATGGTAATTAACCATTGACATTAGCATGCGCAGCATTGCTACGCATGCCAGGACATGCGTGGCAATTCTGATGCCAGAGTATGGGTAGCAACCCTGCCTAAACAAAAACAAACAAAAAAAAAATCCTTGCTGACACCACACATATACTAACACTGCTGACACCACAACACACATACCAGCCTTGTTGACACCATGATACACATACCATTACTAATAACACCACACCACATACCAGCACTGCTAACGCAACACATACCAACACTATTAACACAACACATACCAACATTGTTAACACCACAACACATATACCAACACTGCTAACATTACAACACAAGTCAACACAGTTTACAGTACATATCAACACTGCTAATACCACAACACACATGCTAACACTATTGACACTACAACACACATGCCAACACTGCTAATACCACAACACACATGCTAACACTATTAACACCACAACATACATGCCAACACTGCTAATACCACAACACACATGCCAACACTACTAACACCACAACACATATGCCAACACTTCTAACACCACAACATACATGTCAACACTGCTAATACCACAACACATATGCCAACACTACTAACACTACAACACACATGCCAACACTGCCAGTGAAGGACAAAAATTCCCATTTGTGCAGGAAGTGGTAATTTGAAGGTAATCGCACTCCCTAGGGATTTAGAGAGTGGTAACTGGGATGATAAACAACACACTTCAAGGATACAGAAGGAGGAAGGAGGATAAGAAGGGACGTGGGATGAAGATAGGGGCGAGTGTATTTGTTGGGCACGAGAAGGGAAACTGGAGAAGGGAGTTTTCAACACCAGGTCACGCATGGTCCACAAGCGTCATACAACTCTACGGAGGTACACATCCATGTTTCACTTACTCTTTACGATGGTTTTCTCGTCAGGAAACGATGTTTCCTGACACTGATCTTAGTGAAATGATGTCACATTAACTGATTTAGCATATACTGGCTTATTCCTCCAAAGTTTTAAGCATCCACTGGCTTATTCCACCTAAGTTTTAAGCACCACTGGCCTAACCGACCAAAGCTTTTAACCCATTTAATTAAGAAAACAAACTTGTTTTGAGCTGCCAAAGTTCAAATATTTTGGAGCGGATTTTAAACGCACATTGCCACTGCTGTTTGACCCTCCCCTCCTGATACATATAAAATAACATTCTCTAGCTCTCCGCCGGTACAGAGTTTCCCCGTAAATGTAATAATAATAATTCAATCCTTCCCCGTTCATGAGTTCTGCCACATGAGTTCCAATTATCACTCTCTTTAAACATCAAACACAAACACAACTTCAAAATTCATTGAGCACCAAAAAAAAGTGGATCTAAGGTGGACCACAAACTCGGCGCACATCCCATTTTCAGTGAGTTTCCTTTGATCTGAACTTGTGAGTTTTGTAGTTCTCTGAAGCGAGGACCTTCTATGTTTAAAATCTTTTGCTCAATGGAAAAAATAATTTCATGAGTTATTAGACCTTAAATGTGTAAAACAAGAAATGTAAAAAGTATAAATGAGTTTCTGAGACGTTTGATTTTAGTGGAGTGAGGATGATGATATTAGAGTTCCTTCTCTTCTATGTCCTTCTCTCTATCCCTCCCATTCCATCTTCCTATCTTCCATCCTTCTATCTCACGGCGACTTGTCGCAGTGAGATAGAAGGATGGAGAGAGATAGGAGAGGTTTATAAGAAGAGATAGAAAAGAAGAGAGATATATATGTGGACTGGAAATCGAGAAAGTGGATACTGAGAAGATTGAAACAGGAAGATGGAATGGGAGGGACAGAGAAAAGGGAAACACACACACACACACACACACACACACACACACACACACACACACACACACACACACACACACACACACACACACACACACACACTCATATATATATATATATATATATATATATATATATATATATATATATATATATATATATATATATATATATTTAATAAAAGATGGGTGGTAGGGAAGTGGAATATTCAAATGGCTTCAGAAAGACATCTAAATATTCTTCCTTGAAGCCTTTTTATCCACTTCTCCGAGGCTATGGGACCCACAATTTACACTAGAGGTGGACCCCATTTTATATATATATATATATATATATATATATATATATATATATATAAGTTAAAACAAATGTGGGTGGTAAAGCTGTTACTACTACTGTATTATTACTACTACAGCTACTAGGATGAACTATGTATATATATTAACACTAGATATGTTTTTATGAGTGAACTCTACATGGCTCTACATGTTATGACGCCACGTGTGTGAGTCATTATGAGGGAACCCTACATGGGTCTACATGTTGTGACGTCACATGTGTGAGTCACTATGAGGGAACCCTACATGGCTCTACATGTTGTGACGTCACATGTGTGAGTCACTATGAGGGAACCCTACATGGCTCTACATGTTGTGACGTCACATGTGTGAGTCACTATGAGGGAACCCTACATGGCTCTACATGTTGTGACGTCACATGTGTGAGTCACTATGAGGGAACCCTACATGGCTCTACATGTTGTGACGTCACATGTGTGAGTCACTATGAGGGAACCCTACATGGCTCTACATGTTGTGACGTCACATGTGTGTCACTATGAGGGAACCCTACATGGCTCTACATGTTGTGACGTCACATGTGTGAGTCACTATGAGGGAACCCTACATGGCTCTACATGTTGTGACGTCACATGTGTGTCACTATGAGGGAACCCTACATGGCTCTACATGTTGTGACGTCACATGTGTGTCACTATGAGGGAACCCTACATGGCTCTACATGTGGGGATCATCATGGGAGAATAACCACATGGTTTTTTACACATAGACGTCAGATAAAACAAACTGTCTTCAGAATGTTTGAAATTTGATGTCAGAAAGCTTAACAGGATGATGTCCTCAGCTTCCTTTACCAATATAACAAAACATTTAAATTCCCTCACCCTTTTTCCTTTCGTTTCCCTCCACTCTCTCCGCTTCCCTTTCTCCTGCCACCCACTCTTCCCTTCCCTTCTTTCTCGCTCGTTTTCTTTCACTTCCTTCACCCTTCTTATACTTCCCACCCTCCCCTTCTCTCCTCTCCTTCTTTTCTTAACATTCCCTCCACCTTCTTTTCTCTTGCCTCACATTCTCTCCTTTCCTCTCCTTCTTTTCCTCTCACTCCCTCTCATTTTCTCTTCCCCACTCTATTCCTTCTTCCTTCCAACACTCTCATCCCTCTTCCTCTCTCTTACCTCTTCCATCAGACGTTTCCATCTTTTGGCTTCTCTTCACCTAACCCTCCACTCTCATGTTTCACTCCTCTCTCTCTCTCTTCCCTCCCTCTCTCTCCTCCACCCCTCCCTCCTCCCCCTCTCTCTCCTCCACCCCCTCCCTCCTCCCCACAACGGAAATTAAAACGACAGGTGAGTCCATCTCATGTTGAAATATTAAACTTAGTAACGACTGTAAGCGGGTTACTGGAGGCAATCATTATATATTTATATGAAGTGCTAACCCCATGTGGGCTATTAGTGTAGATTTGTAAAGGCTCAATCCTCCGTCTACACTATGGATCGCAAAATACCTAAGAGGAGGGAGACAGAGTGACGGTCACATAACCCATGTGGAATCCCACATGGGTTATTGCTGGCACTGCAACTGTTTCTCAGATAAGCAAATAACTTATCAGGTGAATTTTTATTAATACATCGACCATTTCCCACCGAAGAGGGTGACTAAAAAGAAGAAGCACTTTCATCATCACTCACTCCATCACTGTCTTGCCAGAGGAGTGCAAATACTACAACTCAAAAACTGCAACATCTCTCCATCCTTCTTTCAGAGTGCAGGCACTGTATTTCCCAGGTGAAATATAGTTATATATTTCAGTGCTTGATGATGTTAAAGTTAACGAGAAACAATGCAAAGAAGATAAGGCTCACACAGAAGGTTACAGGGAATCAGTCTCAGAAAGTGTGAAAATATAAAGATTGGGGAAGGTACCAGGGCCGCACCAAAGCACGTCGCCAGGACACGCACCAACCACGTCTCCAGGACCGCACCAAGCACGTCGCCAGAACCCTACCAAGCACGTCTCCAGGGTCGCACCAAACACGTCGCCAGGGCCACACCAAGCACGTCGCCAGGACCGCACCAAGCACGTCTCCAGGACCGCACCAAGCACGTCGCCAGGGCCACACCAAGCACGTCTCCAGGGTCGCACCAAACACGTCGCCAGGGCCACACCAAGCACGTCTCCAGGGTCGCACCAAGCACGTCGCCAGGGCCGCACCAAGCACGTAGCCAGGGCCGCTCCAAGCACGTCGCCAGGGCCTCACCAAGCACGTCGCCAGGGCCGCACCAAGCACGTCGCCAGTGCCGCACCAAGCACGTCTCCAGGGACGCACCAAACACGGCTCCAGAAACACACATGAAGACAATAGATTCATCAGGCAACGCAAACTTGAGAACAGATTTGTTATTTGTGTAAAGCACTAAACTCGCGTGGGTCATTCAGCGGAAGGGCTAGTAGAGACTCGATCCTCCATTCGCTAACTGCGAGACAGACACTCCCTAATTGTATTTACTTAGCTGATCAGAGAATGGGAAAAGAATACCAATATTTAAAAAATGTCAAAGATTCATTTTACTGCCAATATGTACGCGTAAGAACCTATAAAGAATATAAAGACACAATACCATAACCCGACTTCGGTCCGACTTGGACCGAAACGTCCGTCATTGGTTTTATTGTGGTATGTCCGACTTGGACCGAAACGTCCGTCATTGGTTTTATTGTGGTATGTCCGACTTGGACCGAAACGTCCGTCATTGGTTTTATTGTGGTATGTGCGGGTTATTTGTGTATTGTGTAGAGCGCATGTTAGAGCCAGCATGTTAGAGCCAGCATGTTAGAGCCCGCATGTTAGAGCCCGCATGTTAGAGCCCGCATGTTAGAGCCACAATAATGACTGGCGTCGACATTACACTGAGACTAAGACAACTGTCATTATTTCCTCCTCAGCTGAAGAAGGAAAGAATCATGGGAATCTTTATGAATCACGGTCGTTAGGTGTTGGCAAACATGAATCACGGTCGTTAGGTGTTGGCAAACAAGACATTCGTCACAGCTTGCTGGCTGTCTCCCTCTTAGTTTTAAGGAGCACGTCAGTTACCCTGTTTTCTAATAATGTTATTTTTTCCCTATAATCTACCTTGTCCATAATTACTATCACATTTGCTTTGTCTGTTTCGTAAGGTGAAGTCCAGGATCTTTCCTTAATTCATGGTATAACTTAACAAATCTTTGATGACAATTGTGTTGTAGAGGTCTGAACTTTGCTCAGACCTCTACAACACAACACACACACCTCTACAAAACACACATACACATATGTGTGTGTGTGTTTGTGGGTGTGGGTGTGCGTGTGTGTGTGTGTGTGTGTGTGTGTGTGTGTGTGTGTACTCACCTAGTTGTGGTTGCAGGGGTCGAGTCATAGCTCCTGGCCCCGCCTCTTCACTGGCCGCTACTGGGTCACTCTCCCTGCGCCATGAGCTTTATCATACCTCTTCTTAAAGCTATGAATGGCTCCTGCCTCCACTACATCGCTTCCCAAACTTTCCCACTTCCTGACAACTCTATGACTGAAGAAATACTTCCTAACATCCCTGTGATTCATCTGAGTCTTCAACTTCCAACTGTGTCCCCTTGTTGCTGTGTCTACCTGGAGTCTACCTGGAGAGAATTCCAGGGGTCAACGCCCCCGCGGCCCGGTCTGTGACCAGGCCTCCTGTTGGACCAGAGCTTGATCAACCAGGCTGTTACTGCTGGCCGCACGCAGTCCAACGTACGAACCACAGCCCGGCTGATCCGGTACCGACTTGAGGTGCCTGTCCAGTGCCTGCTTGAAGACAGCCAGGGGTTTGTTGGTAATCCCCCTGATGTATGCTGGGAGGCAGTTGAACAATCTTGGGCCCCTCACACTTATTGTGTTGTCCCTCAACGTGCTAGTGGCACCCCTGCTCTTCATTGGGGGGATGTTACATCGCCTGCCGAGTCTTTTGCTTTCGTACGGAGTGATTTTTGTGTGCAAGTTTGGTACTAATCCCTCGAGAATTTTCCATGTGTATATAATAATGTATCTCTCCCATCTCTGGAACATTCTGTCTCTGTCAACTTTGTCAATTCCTCTTAGTATTTTATATGTCGTTATCATATACCCCCCCTCCCAATCTCTCCTGTCTTCCAGTGTCGTCAAGTCGATTTCCCTTAACCTCTCCGGGACTAATCTTGTTGAAAACCTTTACACTTTCTCTAGTTTCCTTACATGCTTGGCTAGGTGAGGGTTCCAAACTGGCGCTGCATACTCCAATATGGGCCTAACGTACACAGTGTACAGGGTCCTGAATGACTCCTTAGTTAGATGTTGGAATGCTGTTCTTAGGTTTGCCAGGCGCCCGTATTCTGCAGCAGTTATTTGGTTGATGTGCTCCTCAGGAGATGTGTCCGGTGTTATACTCACCCCAAGATCCTTTTCCTTGAGTAAGGTTTGTAGACTATGGCTCCCTAGATTGTACTCCGTCTGTGGTCTTCTTTGCCCTTCCCAAATTTTCATGACTTTGCACTTGGTGGGGTTGAACTCCAGGAGCCAGTTGCTGGACCAGGCCTGCAGCCTGTCCAGATCTCTCTGTAGTTCTGCCTGGTCCTCGTCCGATTGAATTCTTCTCATCAACTTCACATCATCTGCAAACAAGGACACTTCGGAGTCAATTCCTTCCGTCATGTCGTTCACAAATACCAGAAACAGCACCGGTCCTAGGACTAATCCCTGTGGCACCCCGCTCGTTACAGGCGCCTACTCTGACACTTCGCCAAGTACCATAACTCGCTGTTGTCTTCCTGACAAGTATTCCCTGATCCATTGTAATGCCTTCCCTGTTATCCCTGGCTGGTCCTCCAGCTTTTGCACTAATCTCTTGTGTGGAACTGTGAAATGCCTTCTTACAGTCCAAGAAAATGCAATCTATCCACCCCTCTCTCTCTTGTCTTACTGCCGTCACCCTGTCATAGAACTCCAGTAGGATTGTGACGCAGGGTTTCCTGTCCCTGAAACCGTGCTGGCTGTCTTTGATAAGCTCATTCCTTTCTAAGTGCTCCACCACTCTTCTGATAATTTTTCCATGACCTTGCATACTATACACGTCAGTGACACTGGTTTTACCTGGAGTTTACCTGGAGAGGGTTTCTGGGGTCAACGCCCCTGCTGCTCGGTCTGAGACAAGGCCTCATGGTGGATCAGGGTCTGATCAGCCAGGCTGTTACTGCCGGCCCCACGCAAGCTGACGTTCGAGTCACAGGCCGGCTGGTCGGTTTTGACTTTAGGTCCCGGGGCCCGGGTGCATTCTTGAAGACAGTCGGGGGTCTTTGGAAACCCCCCTTTGGGGGGAGGCAGTTGAACAGTCTTGGGCCCCGGACACTTTTGTGTTGCCCCCAAAGGGGCCTGTGGCGCCCCTGCTTTTCATCGGAGGATTGTTGTATCTCCCCCCAGTTTTTTTTTTTTTAAAAAGGGAGGATTTTCGGGAAAGGTTTGGCCCCAACCCCCCCGGGACCTTCAAAGTGTTTTTTATTTATTATCTCTCTCGCCTGTTTTCCAAGGGAATACAGATAAGGGGATTCCCCAACCCGTTTGGGGATTTAGGTTTTATCTCTTTTTGTGTGCTGTAAAAGTTCCTGTTCCCTAGGGTGGTTTAACGCTTCGGGTTGTTGTTGTGGTGTGTTGTGTGTGTGTGTTTTTTGGGGAAAACCAGTTCAGGAATTGGGAATCCCGAACTTTTAAAAATGTTGTAATCCCCTTTTGGGGGAGTAGGGTTTTTTCCCTTTTTGGTTGTTAAAGTTTTCCCCCCTTCATTAGGAGGATTTTTTCAACCGTTGTTTAAGGGAATTCTTTTTACCATTACTTGGCGGTCTTTATCAATTTTAAATTTAGTGAAGCTTACTTCGCTGGCCGTATAAATTTTAATATGGTTAATTATTATCTATAAATTTTTTTAATTTGGGGTATAATAATTATGATAGGAAGGGGTTTAAGGAAAAAAATTAGTTATAGGAAAATACGAGATTCTTTTTTAAAATAAAAGAACATTATAACCTATTTAAAAATTAGTTGGGTTAAAAGGGGGGGATTTTATGCTTGCAGAGATGGTGGGAGGAAAATGTTTCAAAAGTTTCAGGGGGTATGCCCCCAACCGGGAAGTTTAATTAACCGGGGATCGGGGTTTCGTGTTGGGCCTTGGTCTAAAAATTGGCGGGGGAAATTTTAAAAAAATTAAAAAAAAAAAACAAAAAAAAATTTTTTTTATTAAATTTTGGAATTTGTTTTTTGGGGGGCCAAAGGGGGATTGATTTTCGGGGTTTTTTTTTTTTAAAAAAATTTTTAAAATTTTTTAAAAAAATTAAAATTAAAATTTTAAATTTTTTTTAAAATTTTTTTATAAATTTTTATTTAAAATTTTTAAGTTTTAAATTTGGGTTTTTTTAAAGGTTTTTTATTGGGAAAATTTTTGGATTTTTTCAAAAAATTATTTTGGGGTTTTTTTTTTTCCTTTTTTTAAGGGGGGTTATGAGGAATTCAATTTGGGGGGTTTGGGGCTAAAAAGGGGTTTGGGGGGGGGTTTTGGGGAGTCTTTAAAGGGGGGGTTAGCGTTTTTCCTTTAATTTTTTATGGTAAAAAATTGCTTTTGCTGTTTTTCATAGGTGGAAAGGGGGGGATCTTTTATTTTGTTGGTGTTTTTTCCCTTTTTTATTTTAAAATTCAGAAAGGTTTTTGGTTTTTTTTATTTTTTGTTTATTGTTTCCCAAATTTAATTTTTTTTTTTTTTTGGGGGGGTTTGAGACTTTGGTTTTTTTGGTTTTGGGGCCCCATTTTTTTTCATTTTTGGGGCCCTTTTTTTTGGTTTAAGGGGTGGGGTTAAGGGGGTTTGTTAATCCTTTGGTTATTATTTTTTTGGGAATTTTTTTTTGAGGGGGGGGTTTTTTTAGGGGGGGAAATTTTTTTTTAAAACCTTTTTCTTAA
>WNWK01003911.1:62500-152927 GCA_009830355.1 Cherax destructor
ATTACTGTATAAAAACTAGAAATAATCAAATTTCATTAAGATGAGTCGCGTCTGGCTTCACGATACTCAGCATCTGTCAAACCTTATAAGCTTTCTGGGAAGAAAATATTATTTAATGCCATGTATGTGTATAAGAGAAGAGGATAACATGGAGAGCTAAATACAATTATGAAACTGTGGTACAGAAAATTTGATGAGTAGCGCCTTTGTAGTGTTGTGTGTGTGTGTGTGTGTACTCACCTAATTGTGGTTGCAGGGGTCCCCTGGCCCCTCCTCATCACTGATCGCTACTGGGTCCTCTCTCTCCCTGCTCCATGGGCTTTATCACACATCGTCTTAAAGCTATGTATGGTTCCTGCCTCCACTACGTCACTTGCTAGACTATTCCACTTCCTGACAACTCTATGACTGAAGAAATACTTCCTAACATCCCTTTGATTCATCTGAGTCTTCAACTTCCAGTTGTGTCCCCTTGTTTCTGTATTCCCTCTCTGGAACATCCTGTCTCTGTCCACCTTGTCTATTCGACGCAGTATTTTGTATGTCGTTATCATGTCTCCCCAAACCCTCCTATCCTCCAGTGTCGTCAGGCCGATTTCCCTTAGCCTTTCTTCGTAGGACAATCCCTTTAGCTCCGGAACTAACCTTGTTGCAAACCTTTGCACTTTCTCTAATTTCTTGACGTGCTTGACCAGGTGTGGGTTCCAAACTGGTGCTGCATACTCCAGTATGGGCCTGACGTACAAGGTGTACAGAGTCTTGAACGGATTCCTTACTAAGGTATCAGAACGCTATTCTCAGGTTTGTCAGGCGCCTATATGCTGCACCAGTTATCTGGTTGATGTGTGCTTCCGGAGACGTGCTCGGTGTTATACTCACCCCAAGATCTTTCTTCTTGAGCGAGGTTTGCAGTCTTTGGCCACCTAGCCTATACTCTGAATGCGGTCTTCTTTGCCCTTCCCCGATCTTCATGACTTTGTATTTGACGGGGTTAAATTCGAGAAGCCAGTTGCTGGTCCAGGTGTCCAGCATGTCCAGGTCTCTTTGAAGTCCTGCCTGATCCTCATCTGATTTGATTCTCCTCATTAACTTCACATCATCTGCGAACAGGGGCACTTCTGAGTTTACTCCTTCCATCATGTCATTCACATATACCAAAAATAGCACTGGTCCTAGGACTGACCCTTGTGGGACCCCGCTCGTCACAGGCGCCCACTGTGATACCTCATCACGTACCATGACTCGTTGTTGCCTCCCTGTCAGGTATTCTCTGATCCATTGCAGTGCCCTTCCTGTTATACACTCCTGATCCTCTAACTTCTGCACTAATCTCTTGTGAGGAACTGTGTGTGTGTTTGTACTCATCTAATTGGGGTTGCAGGGGTTGAGACTCAGCTCCTGGCCCCGCCTCTTCGCTGTCCGCTCCAGACGCTTTATCATACCTTGTCTTAAAACTATGTGTGGTTCCTGCCTCCATTTTGTCCTAGGCACATGTCGATTAGACACTAGGCCTGTTGTATATATGTGTGTGTAAGGAAACACTTCGAAATGTTTCGGCCCGTCGGGAATTGAACCCGGGCCCTCCGTGCGTGAAGCAAGAGCGCTAGCTGTGTGTGTTTGTGTGTGTGTGTGTGTTCAATGCAACACATACACACACAACTACACTACACATACAAAGACACGTACATACCTATTCAAACCATTGTGCCGCTCAGACACACACAATATATATACATGACGGATAAGCCTGTTTTAATTTCCAGGTACGCACTGTTCATACGGATGTGTGGATATATATATATATATATATATATATATATATATATATATATATATATATATATATATATATATTTATATATATATATATATATATATATATGTGTGTGTGTGTGTGTGTGTGTGTGTGTGTGTGTGTGTGTGTGTGTGTGTGTGTGTGTGTGTGTGTGTGTGTGCACGTCTGGAGCTAATTAGTGACTCATCCTCAGAGAAGAGAATAAAAGTATTTCGGGGGAGGGGGAATCAAGAGATTTCTTCCCGAAGCTGTTAAGGCACTTTTCTCCCCCTACCACACTTTATATATATTTGTAGATATTTTTAAAACCTTTATTTGAGGATACAAGGAAACATATTTCGCATATTAATGACTACACTGGCTAGGAATATGGAAACGCCGTCACGGAGCTCCTTGAGTTCCTCAGACGCCGATCGGGAACCCAGATGCATTAGGCGTTCCTTCTCTGGATTACCACACTGAAGCGCTGGAAGAGTAAGTTGGTAGCCCTCGGGTTTCTGGTTGTTTCGATAAGCCTGGAACCCAGCTCTTTAAAGAAACCTGTTGCATGCTTTCTCCATGCCTGGCCCATAGCCGGGCTTCGAGAGTAGTTAAACTCTCGAAACTCTTCAAAGGTATATGGGAAAGGGATCTTCGCTCCTATAGCGACAAAGTGGTACTGGTTGGTTAAGTCCCTATACTTGTTGTCCTTATCTCCCCTGTGATCAGCAGCATCGCCCTGCTGACCAGCACTAAATGAGATGTAGGTGTCAGTCAGGGTAGACGGACAAGTATAGTCCCACACCAGTGGTCTAGCGTTCTTCCAGGGTTCTGAAGTAATCCCATCAGGGTGGCTGGCGGACACAATCGAGGTGTTAGGTAGAGGTTTTCTTTCGGTTGGTCAAAGGGCTGTAACGAGGCTTCTCTTAATGATTTCGTTGACTTCACTGTGGCTAAGATGCCAACTTTCAGAACTTGAACAGGTCATGCCATATAGACCCTACTGGTCGACTACCACTTCGCAGCAAATACACCTGTACTCCGTGTGAATAAGGGGGTAACAAGGCGGAGAGCCACTGCAATATGAAGGGCCTGATGGTCTAGACGTGTATTAGTTGCAGAGATCTGAACCGTCAGGAGGAAATGGCTAAAGTGTTGCGCACACAGCTAAAAGACGAGCTCTCTCACTTGTAGAAGTTGCACCCGCTAACATAGCTGCAGCAGTCTTTTCTCTGATGGAATTGTCCCAACTGGATTGTTGTGAATCAGCTTTTCAGTTAATCTCGTCTGTGTTGAAAAGGTATAGCACACGTTGGTGCCACTAGTATATGTAGGTGGGGTCTTTCACTCCTGCCAGATGCTTGGCAAGACAAACGCTAAATTCTTCAAATTTTACCTCTGATATTACATTCCCTATAATTTTACTTACCCTCATTTATAAACACATTAAGCAAACTAAATGACATCACACATCCTTATCTAAACCCCATTTTCCAAACTGCAAACTGTCTTAATCTGACCTTGACTCGCCGCACATGAAAACTCATTCCCTACATTTGCCACACTAGCCACATTGGTTTCCTGTCCACCATATCTTATGATTTTTTCCTATCTATAAATGTTTATTCACCGAGACTATGAATATCCTTTGTTGAACCGTAAGTACCGTCCATGTTTTCACAAACACTGAACAAATACACCAATCGTTACACTTATCTTCACCTGCTTTCATGATTTTAGTCTCCATGTCATCCCTCCCTCCCCACTCTTTTACTTTGTTTCAACTTACTTCCTCGCCTCCTTCATACTCCTGCCACTTCACTCCTACAAATATAATTCTTCGGTGCCTCATCTAAGCATGTGATTTATTTAGCCTCTATTTTACCATCTACATTCATCAGTTTCTCAGAATATTCTCTCTCTCTCTCTCTCTCTCTCTCTCTCTCTCTCTCTCTCTCTCTGCTTCTCTTTATCTAGCATCTCATCACTTTCACTTTTAATAGACAATTATTTTTGCTCTCCAGGTTTTCTCATATTATTTATCTCTTTCCAAAACTGTATGTTATTGTGAGCAATAAAGATGGAGTACCCGCCACTGTCGGGCACACTGGCCCACTCGGGCTTAGCGCTTTACGAAACAATCTTAGACAGTCCTTCATTAATCTTCTAGCCTCTGTTTTTCATCTCCCATACACACTACTCATCCTTCTATATATATTTTTCAATATATAAATGTTTCATATACAAACTTTTTCGCCCTTACCACCATTTTCTTCTCTTTATTACATTATTAATTCATTCGCTGTGTGACCCTTGTGAGTTTAGCGCTTAGTTATGATTATAATATAATTAAAGTATTAATTTATTGTCCCTCATATACCTATCATTTTCATTATTATTACACTCGTGAAGGAGCCCTAAACTCGTAGGGATCACACAGCGTCTGGGTATTGGAGCAGGAGTGCCAATCAGATTCGATCTAGGGAAGGTAGGTCCAATTCCTTGGATCTAGAGCCCTTCACCAGCTTGATGGGTCCACTAACAGTTCCATGGAGCACTCATCATATATACGTATTTTTCTTTTTTTCAAAATACCACTCCTCTCACAAAACTTTTGTCGGACTATAAACAAAGTGAATTTCCTGCACTGTTATTTTCACCGAGTATTTCAAACATTTTTCCTCACATTTTCCACAATAGTGTCTCCTATTTGAACAATAAAGTCTCTCGATATAATTATTTTCTCATTTGGCTCAAAATTTCTTAAACATTCACCTAACAGCTGACAGAATCTCTTGCAGCTTCCCTGCAGCTGCACCAACACTCACCATTACTTGGTCCTCACTTAACACTTATACTTTAAGCCACACAAATCTTGAATTTAAACTTTTAAACCTCTTCTGTTCGTTCCACCAATGTTCCATGAACATGAGCGCTACGATGATCCAAATGACGAACTGCAGATAATTGTGAAGAATTAACATACTCTGCAAAACAAGCTTTTATTGGAAAAGCGTTCCACACTGTGCATAGATTTATCAGTTCTGTACTTGATAAAGCTCTACACAGAGCGAGACGTTGTCCTAATTAAAGCCATGTATGCAACGTGTATTACTTCATTACCACTACTTGTGTGGGTCCCGTTCACACACACACCTGTCTTAATTCTTCCTTTTCTCGTTCAAGAGTGTGCCACCACTCCTAGCTTTGTTTCGGTGGGTGCAACAATATGCACCTTCCTCTCGCTATCACATCAAGTCCTTTCAATCATAACATTAACCATCAGTTCTTTCTTAACATCCATACTACTTACAAGCACAGTTAAACAACCCAACTTTAAAATTTCATTTTTTTATAATTAAATACAGGAAAAGATAGTAATTAAAATAGAAAAAAGTAATTAAATATATGAAAAAATACTATTTGAGACAGAAAAGAAACATCAGCAGTCCTGCCAGATTGCAAAACGTTTAGAAGGCTTCTATTTATCGTCGATAATATGAGGGAAAGTATTCCCTGGGTAGCCATATCTACCAGTCTACGAATGGGATGAACCAGTTTATCTAACGTCAGGTAGCCCTGTCTTGCAGTCTATGAGATGGATGAATCAGTAGTTTACCCTATGCCAGCCACAGCTGTAAATGGGCCTCACTGGCGTAGTCTTGATGACCATTTTCGGTGTGTTCTTGACGGCCTGGTCCGATGCTGTCTTGAAGGCTAAGTCTGGTGTGGTCTTGAAGGCCTGGTCCGGTGTGGTCTTGACGGCCTGGTCCGGTGTGGTCTTGACGGCCTGGTCCGGTGTGGTCTTGACGGCCTGGTCCGGTGTGGTCTTGACGGCCTGGTCCGGTGTGGTCTTGGCGGCCTGGTCCGGTGTGGTCTTGAAGGCTAAGTCTAGTGTGGTCTTGACGGCCTGGTCCGGTGTGGTCTTGACGGCCTGGTCCGATGTGGTCTTGACGGCCTGGCCCGGTGTGGTCTTGACGGCCTGGTCCGGTGTGGTCTTGAAGGCTAAGTCTGGTGTGGTCTTGAAGGCCTGGTCCGGTGTGGTCTTGACGGCCTGGTCCGGTGTGGTCTTGACGGCCTGGTCCAGTATGGTCTTGACGGCCTGGTCCGGTGTGGTCTTGACGGCCTGGTCCGGTGTGGTCTTGAAGGCTAAGTCTGGTGTGGTCTTGAAGTCCTGGTCCGGTGTGGTCTTGACGGCCTGGTCCGGTGTGGTCTTGACGGCCTGGTCCGGTGTGGTCTTGACGGCCTAGTCAGGTGTGGTCTTGACGGCCTGGTCCGGTGTGGTCTTGACGGCCTGGTCTGGTGTGGTCTTGACGGCCTGGTCCGGTGTGGTCTTGACGGCCTGGTCCGGTGTGGTCTTGACGGCCTGGTCCGGTGTAGTCTTGAAGGCTAAGTCTGGTGTGGTCTTGAAGGCCTGGTCCGGTGTGGTCTTGACGGCCTGGTCCGGTGTGGTCTTGACGGTCTGGTCCGGTGTGGTCTTGACGGCCTGGTCCGGTGTGGTCTTGACGGCCTGGTCCGGTGTGGTCTTGAAGGCTAAGTCTGGTGTGGTCTTGACGGCCTGGTCCGGTGTGGTCTTGAAGGCCTGGTCCGGTGTGGTCTTGACGGCCTGGTCCGGTGTGGTCTTGACGGCCTGGTCCGGTGTGGTCTTGACGGCCTGGTCCGGTGTGGTCTTGACGGCCTGGTCCGGTGTGGTCTTGACGGCCTGGTCCGGTGTGGTCTTGACGGCCTGGTCCGGTGTGGTCTTGACGGCCTGGTCCGGTGTGGTCTTGACAGCCTGGTCCGGTGTGGTCTTGACACTATACAAGAGTTAAGGGATTATATACAGATAATGACACTTGAACGGCATTGGTATATATACCTAATAAATATTAAGGAAGCTGTACAAAGGTAATTACATAAATATTAAAATAAATACAGTAATATCAAGACTATTATAAAGACATCTTTTAATTTATCCACTGAAACTTTGTGTAAACGTCAAGAACATTTTATATGATAGGTATAGTTAAACGAAGTGAACATTAAAAAAGCGACTAGTGTACTTTTAATTTTTCTGAATATAAGCTTACGTTATATATTATATAGAGGTACGAATATGTGGCATGTGCATGTGGTATGTGCGTGTGTTGCAGTGTGTGTGTATTCGTCTGCATACACGAGGATAATGCTATCATGGGCGTAAAGACCGACCAATAGGAGAGAGGGGCGTAGCTCTCTGGGAGGGAGGGATGTACCACAGTACATAAACCCCGGCACCCGCTGGAAGGAGGTCAGTCGCATCCCAGCCATTGAAACGCGCAGCAAACTGAAGCGGCTTCCCTCTACGCCACCTCCTCGTTCAGAAAAGACACCGCTGTCACACATCTCTCCTCCTCGATCTGCAGCAGCTATGGTAGCGTGGCAGGTGATGCTGGCGGTGGTCTGCCTGGCGATCGCCCCTACAATGGCCCAGATCACCTTCTCCCGCTCTTGGGTGCCTCAGGGCAAGAGGTCCGGGAGTGGCGGGTCCCTCGTCAACGCTCCAGGGGCTCCTGACCTAACAATCGACCCCTGCAGGGACGTCAGACTGGCCACTCTCACCCAGGTTGCCTCACATCTGGTCGTAAGTACTGGTAGATAACTTAGTAGTAGTATTTTCATGGGAAAGCACTGAACTCGTAGGATTTTTACATTGCCTGGGAAGAGAAGATAATCATGCTTGATCCGAGAAAGGGGGGTTAGCTCCAATTCCTTGTATCAAAATCCCTTTACCAGCATCAAAGGATAGATGATGATGTGGCTTGAAAGATGCATGAACTGCAAGAGTTCTTGTTCATTTGTTTCATATCCTGATACTGTTAATGTTCTCTATTTTGCAGGAAATGATGGACGATGCCTCTGAAGGGACACAAGACGATGCTCTTCGTCTCAAACATGCTCTTGTTGCCCGGTAAGAGTTATGGTAGATACAATGACGGTGGCGCTAGTGTCAGGTATGTGGTATTGTGCCTGATAGATGGTGTGGAATCTGGTAGGTGATATAATGGCGCTAGTGTCAGGTAAGTGGTGTGGTGTGTGGAACATTGTATAGTAACGTTGGTGTTGGGTAGGTGCTGTACTGACTGATGGTAGAGGGTGGCGGTGGTGTCAGGGTGTTACTGGTATCTAGTTGATGGTGTTGGTAGTATCCCAGGTAATGAAGGAATGCATGATGAGACAAAAGCAGTATTAACTGTTTTATACAACAGATTCCACCATCTGTGATTTTTGAATATTCGCCTAACACTCTATAATAATAGTATCTTTATTTCTACATGTACAAGGTATACAGGCCTAGCTGACAGCATTTCGGGCAAATTAGGTCAATTTTGTCCCAGGATGCGACCCACACCAGTCAACTAACACCCAGGTACCCATTTTACTGATGGGTGAACATGGACAACCGGTGTAAGGAAACACGCCCAATGTTTCCGCCCTTGCCGGGAATCAAACCCGGACACCTCAGCGTGTGAAGCGAAAGCTTTTCCTACCAGGCCCCATTGTAGGGATGTAGCTAGCCAGGAGGGCTCTGCTGAGAGGCAACAACCAGTATATAGTAAGACAGGATGTGTGTTTGACCTCGTCTCCCTCTGCATGTTGCCACATTTACTACTTTTTCTTAATTCTTGTTGAATATTTCCCATGGCCGTTTTGCCATCTACGCATTCTGAGACAATACATAAATAACCCACACATAGGAGAGAGGAGCTTACCACGACATTTCAATCCGGCTTGGATCATTTACAAAGTCAAACTGGTCCAAGTAGGACCGAAACGTCGTGGTAAGTTCCTCTCTCCTGTGTATGGGTTATTTGTGTATTGTTCCAGCCACGGTATTGTGTCTTTGTTATTTATACATTCTGAGTTTTTTCACAGTAGAACAAAGTCTGTTTCTAGAGGTGCAAATACCTAGTATATTTCAGTGTCAAAGGAATGATTAACGGTAGCCCCAAACAAGTAGGCCT
This sequence comes from Cherax destructor, assembly GCA_009830355.1. Lineage (NCBI taxonomy): Eukaryota > Metazoa > Arthropoda > Malacostraca > Decapoda > Parastacidae > Cherax > Cherax destructor. The sequence goes on from WNWK01003911.1 coordinate 71,258, forward strand.
AGCAACTGCACATTCGATCAGTCACTGTTAGTTTGGAATAAAGCCTATCGCCTGCAAGTGGGTCATTAGGGCTGCAATTTTCCTGTATACTAGTTAATTTTAATTCTAAAGTGTGTATTAAATAATTTTTATTACAAGTATATGCAAAAAAATATATATACAGCAGATAGACTGACTTTTCTGAGTGAGTCTATCTGCTGTGATATGAAAATGATTATAACATGTAACATGTACCTCGTATACTAAAGGACTATTTAAAACGCATGTTTTAATAAATAAATTCTCACTTTCTAGGCGCCGAAGAATGTTATAGATCCGATAAAGAAGCAGCAGACACCATGGCAGTCTACCTCAGCCTGAGACTTTACCGTCAAGCTTCATGCTTACACTGTTTACGTCAAGCTTCATGCTTACACTGTTTACGTCAAGCTTCATGCTTACACTGTTTACCGACAAGTTTCATGCTTACACTGTTTACCGACAAGTTTCATGCTTACACTGTTTACCGACAAGTTTCATGCTTACACTGTTTACCGACAAGCTTCATGATTACACTGTTTACCAACAAGCTTCATGATTACACTGTTTACCAACAAGCTTCATGCTTACACTGTTTACCGACAAGTTTCATGCTTACACTGTTTACCGACAAGTTTCATGCTTACACTGTTTACCGACAAGTTTCATGCTTACACTGTTTACCGACAAGCTTCATGATTACACTGTTTATCGACAAGTTTCATGATTACACTTTTTACCGACAAGCTTCATGATTACACTGTTTACCAACAAGCTTCATGATTACACTGTTTACCAACAAGCTTCATGATTACACTGTTTACCAACAAGCTTCATGATTACACTGTTTACCGACAAGTTTCATGCTTACACTGTTTACCGACAAGCTTCATGATTACACTGTTTACCGACAAGCTTCATGCTTACACTGTTTACCGACAAGCTTCATGCTTACACTGTTTACCGACAAGCTTCATGCTTACACTGTTTACGTCAAGCTTCAACCTTACAAGTGTACAACTCACACCTGAATCCCAAGTTTACCCACCAGAGTGTAAGCTAGTTACTTCACCTAACACTGTGTATATGGGTGTACAACGACTACTTTAACGCCCCATAATATAACCTTGATCAAATATAAAATCTATTAAAAGATAGACTAAACAGCCTCTAATTAACAGTTTAATCAAACATCTTTGTATTGATGATCTTCATTACAGAATAAAGTTATATTAATAATATTTTTTTATGAATATTCCATATGTTCCCCATTCAAATGTTTTCAACTCTGTAAGTGTAAATTAAAATAAGTTAAGAAAAGTCAAAATTTCACACCTTTCAGAAATAAGGAAACTTAATTAAGACATAATATATATAGGCTGAGAGATGCTTACTTCTCAGCGTGTATATATATATATATATATATATATATATATATATATATATATATATATATATATATATATATATATATATATATATATATATATATATATATATATATATATATATTTCAGGCAGGAAGGCTTACAGCTTTTCATCTCATCCCCTGCATGCATCGACACAACTAGAGATTTTTACAATGCTAGGAATTCGCAAGAGCAGGCGAAATATTCACAAACACTGATCTCTGGCCGACGGAGACTCGACCCTACGAACCTTGTGACAGGAACGCAGTGCTTTACCGACCGTACCACAATGGACCAATACCTTGGCATCCAGCTTTCGCTAGACGTTATTCCAAGGCAGCCAGCTTTCAGGCAGGAAGGCTTACAGCTTTTCATCTTATATATATATATATATATATATATATATATATATATATATATATATATATATATATATAGGCAAGGTGTGGTAGTGTCCTGTGTGACACTAGAAGATGGCAGCGACTTGACACTACACCGAATACTTGATTTTGCTTGTGACTTTTATCTTGTACTGTGATTTTGTGTAAATATGTTTTTACACAGATTATTAGATTATGTTTTTATTCAGATTATATGCGTGCCACATGGCACGCCCCCTGCATCATGAACCATTCTCTATTACAATCCTGTACAACGCGTCTTGACCTACACCAAATACACGACAACTTGTGTCGTGCCACCATCACAAACTCTCTTCATACACCACTAAAACCCTGACACTCCGGTTAACAATCTCCGGTTAACAATCTCCGGGTACAGTCTCAGGTACAGTCTCAGGTACAGTCTCAGGTACAGTCTCAGGTACATCATAGATTCTGGTGACCTTGCCGCTCTCCTTGTTGTAGACTATCACCAGCACCACACTGCATGAGTCTGCAACTCTCACGCAGGTCTGACTGGTGAACTCCAGTAGTATGTCAATGAGCTTGTCACCAGCACCACACTGCAACTCTCATGCAGGTCTGACTGATGAACTCCAGTAGTATATCAGTGAGCTGGTGGACTCTCCAGTGTTGAATAGGGTAGAGTCTCGATGACACTGTCAGTCAAGCCGGCCCGGCAGTCAAACATCAGGTCTGATGACGTAACCCCTTGACTGCCGGCCGGTGAGGTAATTACCTAACAACCATTGTTAGATAGGGGGCCGTAACACCCCCACCACAAAATGACCGACACACAAAGATTCAGGTACTATGTAATATAGAATTTATCCCAAACAGTCATTTCCCGGACAAACAATATTATCCCGGACAGGCCACTTGTCACCAGCACCACACTGCAACTCTCATGCAGGTCTGACTGATGAACTCCAGTAGTATATCAGTGAGCTGGTGGACTCTCCAGTGTTGACTAGGGGAGAGTCTCGATGACACTGTCAGTCAAGCCGGCCCGGCAGTCAAACATCAGGTCTGATGACGTAACCCCTTGACTGCCGGCCGGTGAGGTAATTACCTAACTACCATTGTTAGGTAGGGGGCCGTAACATATATATATATATATATATATATATATATATATATATATATATATATATATATATATATATATATATATATATATATATACATATATATATATATATATATAGATAGATAGATCTTTAATCCCTGTCTTAGGGTTTCAAGTATCTTTAATGTTGGATTGATTGATTGATTAATAATGACGCTAACACAGTCGATAGAGTGAGGTGCAACAATGATGCCGCCACAGAGCGAACACCAGCATGCTCTACTGGGGTCTCTTCCCTCATGTTCTTTTATTCTCTCTTACAGAATAAACAGGGTGGCACTTTTCTGGGGATGGTGGAAAGAAATTTACCTTGACCTTTTTAAAGTGCCCTGGTAAGTTAATGGGGGTTGAAGCCTATGGGCTACGTGAGTCATTAAGTCTGTATGTCCCTAAAATGGGGATTAAGGTATATTCTTAGTGTACAGTACTCACATATATGTGGTTGCAGGGGTCGAGTCTCAGCTCCTGGCCTGAGATGTATACATCTCATGTTGCACAGTTCCTGCATTATACACAACATAAAATAGCACAAAAGTTACAGTAGGAAAAATATGCACTAAATGTCTTCTTTGATTTAGCAAAGTAAATCAATTTACTCATCTTCAACAAAGATAATTAACGGATTATCGAAGAATTTCTTCTAAAAAATTATTTTTGCTCTGAAAAATTTTCATTTTCGTAGACCAGGAAGTACTGGGGTCCGAGAACCCTCGCTTCATTACATTTAATAATAATAATAATAATAATAATAATAATAATAATAATAATAATAATAATAATAAATCTTTATTTCTAAAAGTACATGATACAAGGTATACAAACCATAGCTGATATCAATGGCATACTATATGGAAAGCTCCTTGTTATGCAGAGTACCTCGGGCAAATTAGGTTAATTTTGTTGCTAGGATGCAACACACACCAGTCGACTAACACCCAGGTACCTATTTTACTGCTAGGTGAACAGGGATAGCAGGTGTCTTAAAAAAACACGTCCTAATATTTCCACCCGTACCGGGTATCGACCCCCGGACCTCATTGAGCGAGGTGAGTGTGCTAACAATCTAGCTACGGGACACCAAAAGTGGTAGTGCCCATATGTTATCCCCTCATGCCTGTCAGGGACTCTTGATCCAAGGAATCTGACCTGTAATATACTTCCTTCAATCGAACCTGATTGCTTGCCATGGGTTTAGCGCTTCCCCCAAAATATCAAAGTGGTTTCGTGATTTCTCACATTATCAAGTATAATAAGAGAAATCACGAAAGTGCTTGGAAATTCACTATTTTTTTCTCCAGATATATATAAATAAATAAATAAATAAATAATATATATATATATATATATATATATATATATATATATATATATATATATATATATATATATATATATATATATTCGCACTGACCCTCTTCTCCCACCGAGGTAGGGTAACCCGAAAGAAAAACTTTCACTATCATTCACTCAATCATTGCCTGGCCAGAGGTGTGCTGACACCACAGTTTAGATGACTCCAAACTACAACATCCTCACCCAAGCTTCAGAATGAAGCCACTGTACGTTCCACCTCCAGGGCTCAAGTCCGGCTAACCAGTTTCCTGAATCCCTTCATAAATGTTACCTTGCTTGCACTCCAACAGCACTTTAAATCATAAAAACCACTCGTTTCCACTCCTATCTAACACGCTCACATAAGCTTGTTGGATGTACTAGTCCCTGTACCGATATCTCAGTGTGACTTTCTATAGAGAGGAATACCTATTGCTAGCTGTTAGAAATTTGTTATTTGGGCATACTGAATCTTGCACATATATCTCTGTTTTGTGTTTCCCACTTAAGCTTTGCAGCTTTTCCATCCTTGTGTGTTCAAGCTCTCTGAAGATATATTCCCCTTGAGCCTGTATAAATGACCGGGGGTTGGATTCCTGTTAATACCTAATCCCCTAGTCATCCCTTTGTGTGTGTGCGTGTACTCACCTCACCTAGTTGTACTCACATAGTTGTGGTTGCAGGGGTCGATTCACAGCTCCTGGCCCCGCCTCTTCACTGGCCGCTACTAGGTCACTCTTCCTGCTCCATGATCTTTATCATACCTCTTCTTAAAGCTATGTATGGATCTTGCCTCCACTACATCACTTCCCAGACTATTCCACTTTATAACAACTCTGTGACTGAAGGAATACTTCCTAACATCCCTGTGATTCATCTGAATCTTCAGCTTCCAACTGTGACCCCTTGTTGCTGTGTCCCATCTCTGGAACATCCTGTGTCCACCTTGTCGATTCCTCTCAGTATTTTATATGACGTTATCATATTTTCCCTATCTCTCCTGTCTTCTAGTGTCGTCAGGTCGATTTATCTTAACCTCTCCTCGTAGGATGTACCCCTTAGCTCTGGGACTACTCTTGTTGCAAACCTTATTAAGATGTCGGAATGCTGTTCTTAGGTTTGCTAGGCGCCCGTATGCTGCAGCAGTTATTTGGTTGATGTGCGCCTCAGAAGATGTGCCCGGTGTTATACTCACCCCAAGATCCTTTTCCTTGAGTGAGGTTTGTAGTCTCTGCCCCCCTAGACTGTACTCCGTCTGTGGTCTTCTTTGCCCTTCCCCAATCTTCATGACTTTGCACTTGGTGGGGTTGAACTCCAGGAGCCAGTTTCTTAACCAGGCCTGCAGCCTGTCCAGATCTCTTTACAGTTCTGCCTGGTCCTCGACCGATTGAATTCTTCTCATCAACTTCACATCATCTGCAAACAGGGATACTTCGGAGTCTATTCCTTCTGACATTTCGTTCACAAATACCAGAAACAGCACTGGTCCTAGGACTGACCCCTGTGGAACCCCGCTCGATACAGGCGCCCACTCTGACACCTCGCCACGTACCATGACTCGCTGTTGTGTTCCTGACAGGTATTCCCTGATCCATTGTAGTGCCTTCCCTGTTATTCCTGCATGGTCCTCCAGCTTTTGCACTAATGTCTTGTGTGGAACTGTGTCAAACGCCTTCTTACAGTCCAAGCAAAATGCAATCTACCCACCCCTCTCTTTCTTGTCTTACTGCTATCACCCTGTCATAGATCTCCAGTAGGTTTGTGACACAGGATTTCCCGTCCCTGAAACCATACTAGCTGTCGTTGATAAGCTCATTCCTTTCTAAGTGCTCTGCCACTCTTCTCCTGATAATGTTCTCCATGACTTTGCATACTATATATGTCAGTGACACTAGTCTGTAGTTTAATGCTTCGTGTCTGTCTCCTGAAAACTCTAGAACTGCAAACACAACCTCCATTTTCAAAAGCACCGTTAAAAAACATCTTATCTCACTTACGCACCCAACCGGTAGCTAACCACATGAAAACTACTTTATCTTGCACATATCCACAGTAAAATACACTTATTGATATCTGTGATTCCCCTTAATTTGCACATGACTAACCAAAATTCTAATACAACTATTGCTTCATAATTCTTAAGCTAGTCATAAGTTTGCCTAAGACACTCCAATATAGAAACGATATTATGCCAATACATCACCTTTACCATTAATATATAAACTAATTGTTAAATTCTTAAACTAATTGTTAAATTCTTAAATGTTTGAATTTCAGTACCTCAATTTTGTAAATAAGATAAGATATCTTAATTTTGTAAACCTAGTTAATCACTGCATTTAACTAACCTTACTTTCAGTATAATCATTGTGTCACTATTGAGTAAGACCTATCATAAGACTGCCTGAAAAGCCTAGGCATACCTAGGCATATTATTGGCCATCTTGTAATATCTACTTCATAAAATGTATAATAATTTAGTACACCCCACTTTGTATATTACTAGAAATAAAGAATTTGAATTTGAATTTGAATTTGAATCTATCTCACTTAGCAGCCTCTTCACTTCTTCCTCGGTTGTATGTATTGTGTCCAACGCTTGGTGGTGTACCCTGCCTCTCCGTCTTTCTGGAGTCCCTTATGTCTCCTCTGTGAACACTTCTTTGAATCTCATGTTGAGCTCCTCATATACTTCACGGTCGTTTCTTGTGACGTCCCCTCCTTCCTTCCTCAGCCTGGTTACGTGGTCCTTGACTGTTGTTTTCCTCCTGATGTGGCTATAAAACAGCTTCGGGTCAGATTTGGCTTTTGCTGGTATGTCATTTTCGTATTGTCGTTGGGCCTCCCTTCTTACCTGTGCATATTCATTTTTGGCTCTACGACTGCTCTCCTTATTCTCCTGGGTCCTTTGCCTTCTATACCTCTTCCATTCTCTAGCACACTTGGTTTTGGCCTCCCTGCACCTTTGGGCAAACCAAGGGCTCATCCTGGCTTTCTCGTTATTTCTGTGTGCGTGTGTGTGTGTGTGTGTACTCACCTAGTTGAAGTTGCAGGGGTCGAGTCATAGCTCCTGGCTCCGCCTCTTCACTGGCCACTACTGGGTCACTCTCCCTGCACAATGAACTTTATCATACCTGTACTCACCTAATTGTGGTTGCAGGGGTCGATACTCAGCTCCTGGCCCCGCCTCTTCACTGTGTGTGTGTACAAAAGATAACAGTTGAGGCCTGGTAAAACAATGAACTGAAGGTATCATTGGCTTACATCTGACAAACAAACACTGAACAAAATGACAGTTAAAACTTCTTGTTTGTTTTACTCTCAGTAACGTGTATGGGAAACTTATACTATTACTGTTCGCCTGACAGTCGTGGACCACCAGCTACCTCTCTTGTGTGTGTATACCTATATATAGTGTATATATATATATATATATATATATATATATATATATATATATATATATATATATATATATATATATATATAAGTACTCATGATTGCCCTGTCTCTTAACTCCATCATACTCTATGTAAGTAGCTGTTGTTTTCACCATGTCTTCATCTGGGTCATGTCACTTCTGACCACTATGAAGATGAACAAACGATTCTTAGCATCCCTTAATGTCTTCTGCTCCTGACTGTGCCCTCATATAACAGTTTACGGCTTTTCGAGGAATCTGTCCCCGCCTACATTATCAAATTTTCAGAGCATTTTGTATATCGTTATATCTTACCTGATTCTTCTATTCTTTACTGTTAGGTTTAGTTCCTTTAGTCTCTCCGGGACTAATTTCGTTGCAAACTTTCTCACTTTCTCTATATTAAAGGACTCGCTGAAATTCCTAAAAGTTAATCCGAGAATATTTTGTGTATGCAAATGTTTATGCATACATTTAAAAATATTTATAAATGTGGTTGCTATGCAAAAAAATGCGAATTAAATATTTTGGTTTTAAGAGATACTTGTGTTTCATATTGTTAATATTGTTATTAAGTTGGGTGGTGGATTATCATGCACACATGACTTATATCGTCCTTCATGGATGATCACTTATTATATTGCACTCCAAAGAGATCATTCAACCATCCAAATGCGCCACATTTCTCTTGTTATTAATCTATAAATAAATCCTTGTTTTTGAGTTCATTAATGCGATACATGCTAATACCAAATGACCGGCAATTTATTAATTTTACGTTTAATTAATCATATTAATAATTTGCTTGATATCACATATACGTGTTTGTACTGGGGTGCTCTGATGTATATTAGCGTAAGTTGAGCTCAATCTCCTGGCACCGTTTTTTAAAATCACCCTCTTTTAAAGTCTATTTTTTTTTATTCTTTATTCTTTTAATTTGTTTTTCAGTCGCTTGTGGTCTACTAGATGTTGAAACTGTGTATAGAGTTTACCTATATCAGTTACACCACCCAGCTCATCCATTTACCACCCTCAGCTTGAAAAAAAAAGTATTTTCTAACTTCCTGCGGCTGATGGGTCCGGCTTCAGGTAGTCTGGTTGCCCGAAATGCTCTGCATAACCAGGGGCTTTCAATATACTCTGTCAGTGATGCCAGCTACGTCTCTATCACTTGTTTCATGTAGCAATAAACGAAATCCCATCTGTGCCCCCTGGCACTAGTTATTCGCATTTTCAAGTCTGTCCCTATCCGCCCTGTTTAATGCCCATAATAATCTACCGCTTGGTCTGTCTGTCTGTCTCTCTGTCCATGTATGTAGACAACATCACCGTGCCCTGATGAACTTAGTTGTGCCGCCTAAGACACAACTTGTGCGCCCGCAGTTCATCCTGTGAGTGGTAGAGGAAAAAACAGGATTACTGGGGTCACACTGGGTCTTTCTCAGACTCCACTGGACATTTTTACATCACCGGAGAGAAATAATAGACATTTAATATTTTACTATTACTCCATATTGTTAACATACACAAACAGTACGGAAGTCTCAAGATTATTACCACTATAAGTGTCAGGGGCCCAAGACTGTTCAACTGCCGCCTCTCAGCATACATAAAGGGGATTACCAATAGACCCCTGGCTGTCTTCAAAAAGGCGTTGAACAGACACCTAAAGTCAGTACCTGACCAACCGGGCTGTGGTTCGTGCGTCAGTTTGCGTGCGGCCAGCAGTAACAGCCTGGTTGATCAGACCCTGATCCACCACGAGGCTTGGTCTCAGACCGGGCCGCGGGGGCGTTGACCCCCGAAACCCTCTCCAAGTAAACTAAAAAAAAGCATTGGTTATAACTGGGTTGAAATCTCTACAAAAAGCGCTCGTTCATCTAGTCTACGCAAAACACAACCTCAAGATTTCAAATAATTTAATCATTAATAATGAAGACTTTTGCCATATGTAAGGTTTGCGTGGAGGTGTCTGAAAGGTTGGATGTTTGGACACTAAGCACTGCTGTATGACCCTTGTGGGTTTAACGCTTAGTTATGATTATAAAAATAACATTAATGGACATTAAGATATAATGCTCCAGTGTATGACCCTGTTTGTCAACACACTTTGTATTTTATGTCATTGACATCTCCATACAAACTGTACTGCTAGAGATGCTTATAACCTAGCCTTAGTCTAGCAGTATTAATATATGTTAATTACTGACCTTGTTACTTTTTCCATAGATGTTTAACTTGACACATTTCATAAGGGATAATGGATCTGCTAGTTCCTATCTGTACTTCTACTTTCTTCAATCTTGTTTGTTCCTTTCTGATAATGATTCACAAACTTGTTTGAAAAAAAAATTCTACTCAACATTATTTAATGCGCGTTTAGCTAATTCATTAACTATGTGAGAGGGAATCCGAAAAAGCTTAGTGAACTGTTGTCAAGGGTTATAAAGGAGGGGCAAGAGGAAATTAGCAAACCATAAGCTATTCTTTTCAACATTTCAGTAGAAATTGGTGTAGTGCAGGATAAGTTGAATATGGCAAATGTGATGCCTATCTACAAAGCAGATAGGTCGTTAGCTTCGAATTATAGACCAATTAGCACTAACCTCCATTGTGGGAAAACTGATGGAGTCAATAACTGTCGAGGTTATTACGTGTGTTTAATAAGCTGATGTAATTCTCACATAAATGTAGAAGCAGCAAGTTTAGTAAAGGTGTGAGACCCAGCTGGGAGTGTTGAGTCAACCTCCAGCAGCAGCCGCAGCAGCAGCAGCAGCAGCAGCAGCAGCAGTGTGATTGATCCAACACATTCCTGCACCCCACACACCACACACCAGCCTCATTCCTGTTCTAAGTCACATCTTGGTAAGTTACATTCCTACGGTAAGTCGGGTTACTTTAGTAAGTCACTGCCCCACAATAAATCACTCCCATAGTAAGGCACACCCCCCTCACTTTATAGGTTAATTAACATGTGTTACACTAGAGCTCCACGAGTGACGATGCTGAATATCACATTTACCATTCACTAAGACCTTATTCAAATTGTTTGTTAATAAACCTTCCCCATGATGCCACCTACCATAGTACTAACTATAAGGAATCTTATTTTACTGCCAAGTGAGTTGCTGGGGCAGCAGTAAGTAAGTTTATTTAGGCACAGATACACATAATTACAGTTATCATATATACTGTAAATTACTTAGGATAACCTAAAAAAAAGTCAGTGACAAGGATCCCAATAGAAATTAATCACTTTGACTTTTTTTGATTATCCTGGGTAATTTAAACATATGCTGCTATGTATGAGAATTTATGTAACTATTCATGTGTACCTGTACCTGAATATACTTACTTATTTCCATTTGAGTGTTAAAAGAAAAAAGATTTTATTTCTTTGTAAAGGTTACAATGTGTAATTACAATTTTGGTTTGCTAAGTACAAAGAAAGCCACTATCATGCCGGGGCATTTCGGGCGTGTTCAGAAAACGAAAGAACTCGCTTGATGAATGTACAAGCAGACCCCCAGACTTGTCTAATGTAATTGTGTTCTAACACTAACAGATCAAATATGTTACTATGTATAATAATTTTTCTTGTGTAGACCTGTACCTAAATAAACTTGCTTACAAGACTTTTCACAACTCCTTTGAAGTGTTTAGTTTCCTGTAAAATTATTTTGAACATTTATTCTCTAGGAAAATCTCAATAAATTGCAGCTGACATTTTTTAATAAAAATTTAATTCTATACTCAGTGATGAAGACTTCCCTGCTTAACATGTTTGTCATTATTTACAGCTATAGTACTGACACCTACTCAACAGAACTCGCGTATTAGTTTACATTTTTTTCAATACATACAACCTGTGTAAACCATGAAATAAATATTTCTTGCGAGGTTTGGTTAGATTATGTTTTGTTGCGGTAGGGTTAGGTTAGTCTTCCCTTTGTTAAGTTATGTAACTTAATTTGGAAATGCCATTACTAGGTATGCACATTTGTTTACACTTGGCTAGGCACAAGACATACCTCGCTGTGTTGTGCAACCAAAATGCATTATTTTTCCTAATATCTTTTAAAATAACAGTTTCCACAAGAAAGGATTACCTATTCTGTGCTCCTATATAGGTTGCATGTGTTGCAAATTGTAAAACAATTTATGATTGTATACTGTAGCTTTCTTTTGTGCTTACCAGTGTTTTATTGCATGTAAACTATGTACATTTTTTGTACTATGAATTTTTTTTTTGTTACAAAAAAAATGTATAACCTAGAAGTTAACTCAAAATCTAGGTCAGGTTAGGTTGAATAGGCCATATTTAAGCTGAAATCCTAGCAGCTTAAGTAAATATACACCCCGTCTTTTTCAAAATATACAGTGGACCCTCGCTTATCGGCCGTAATCTGTTCCAGAAGGTCGGCCTAAAAACGAAATATTTCCCATAAGAATTAAATTAAATAAAATTAATCCGTTCCAGACAAAAATATTCACAAAAAAAATAATTTTTTTTAAAAATTAAATCAGTATTACATACCTTTATTGAAGACTAATGCTGGCTTCTGGAAGATAGGAAGGAGTTATTGTTTGGAAGGAGAATCCCCCTCCATAAGGACTTCAGGTATCAAAGCCCTCTCTGGGGTTACTTCCCTTCTTTGTCTTTTAATGCCACTAGGACCAGCTTGAGTCAATGGACCCCTGTCACACAACATATCTGTCCATAGAGGTCTGTTTCTGGCGTCTCTTTATGATTTCCCTGAAGTGGGACAAGGTTTTGTCACTAAACATGTTGCAGATATGGCTTGTTTCAGCTTGGTCAGGGTGGTATTTCTCCACAAAACTTTGCACCCAATTCCACTTTGCACAAATGTCCTTAATCAATGAAGAAGGCACCTCCTTCACTCCCTCTTCCTCCTCCTCTGAAGCAAGTTCCTCAGCTGTGGTCTGTTGCTGTTGCAAATGAAGGTCTTGCAGCTCTTCAGTGGCTAGCTCTTCCCTGTGGTCCTCCACCAACTCTTCCACATCCTTTCCACTAACCTCCAACCCCATGGACTTCCCCAATGCCACAATAGAGTCCACAACAGGCAGAGGGTCGGCAGGGTTAGGGTCAGCCTCAAACCCTTCAAAATCCTTCTCTTGGACACAATCTGGCCACAATTTTCTCCAACAGAGTTCAAAGTCCTGGAAGTCATTCCCTCTGAAGCCTTACCTATAAGGCTTATGCAATGGAGGATAGTGAAGCGATTCCTCCAGAAGTCTCTCAGGGTCAACCGAGTGTCCGAGGTCACTTCAAAGCACTTTTGAAACACTGCTTTGGTGTAGAGTTTTTTGAAGTTAGAAATAACCTGCTGGTCCATGGACTGGAGGAGAGGAGTGGTGGTAGGAGGCAAGAACTTCACTGTGATGAACTGAAGTCCCTAAACACTTGGTCTTCCAAGTCTGGAGGATGTGCAGGAGCATTGTCCAGTACCAGGAGGCACTTTGAGTTCCAATTTACGTTCCAGGAGGTATTTTTTTCACACTTGGGCCAAACACATAATTAACCCACTCTGAAAATTTGCTTTGTGACCCATGCCATATGATTAGCTTTCCACATCACACACAATCTATTCTTGACGACATTGTTTTTCTTGAACACACTGGGATTTTCAGAGTGATACACCAGTAAAGGCTTCGCTTTGAAATCCCCACTAGCATTACCACACAACAAGAGAGTTAGCCTGTCTTTCATAGGCTTGTGTCCTGGCAGTGCCTTTTCCTCCTGTGTAATGTAGGTCCTCTTTGGCATTTTCTTCCAAAACATTCCTGTTTCGTCACAATTGAACACTTGTTGGGGTTGGAATCCTTTAGTCTCTATGTACCCCTTAAATTCTTCGAAGTTTTCAGCCGCACATTTGTCAGAACTGGCAGCCTCACCATGCCTTACCACACTGTGTATGCCACTATGCTTCTTAAATCTCTCAAACCAGCCTTTGCTGGCCCTAAATTCACTAACAGCAGCACTTGTTCCAGGAGTTTTCTTTACAAGATCCTCTTGCAACTGCCTTGCCTTCTCACAAATAATAGACTCTACAACACTGTCTCCCGCTAAGTGTTTTTCCTTAATCCACAATAACAATAACTTTTCCATATCCTCCATTATTGGTGACCTTTGTTTCGTTAGAACGTTTACTCCTTTCGCAACATTAGCGTCCTTGATTTGTTCTTTCTTTTGCCAGGATGGATGTAATTGTTGATTTGTTTTTCCCATACATCCTGGCAAGTTCCAGCACCCGCATACCACTCATATTTCTCAATCACCTCTCTTAATTTCCATCGTGTTTCTCACTTTCTTTACCACAGGAACTTTACTAGGAACTTTCTTTGGAGCATTGGTTACTTATTTCAGTTGCACTGAAAAACCCCACCAAAAACAATGGAAAACTAGCAAAATGTTTGGATGAATGAGCAGAAGCTTCCTCACGCGCTGAAAGACGGCCAAGCTGACGCGCAAGCGGCTGGGCCAGCGGATGGACGCGTCCCATAAAGCCAATAAGCGAAATAATGGCCAATAACCGGTAGCCGAAAAACTGGCCCATAACAGAGTTGGCTGATAATAGGAATGGTCATTTAACATCTGCTTAGCATTCCATTAACACACTTGGTGTTTTTTCTGTTCTTTACTTTGACTTTAATAAATACTTCCAGGCTCTTAACTTTACCAGCCCATTTGCATTACTTAAAACTCATTTGAAGTAAAATCCCATCCACACAGTCAGATTGCCACTTCCATACAAGCTTTTTCATAACTGCCTGTTTTCACATACACTACTCTTCCCCTCTGTGGGTCTTGTGGCATGCAGCCAACTGTGGAGCACATTTTAACTACTGTGTATTTTTGCACACAGCTTTGGCCTTTCTGCCGGAGGTTTTTTTTTACATCGCTAATTTGGGGTTTTTGAGTGATGTAAGTTATTTTAACCTGCTCAGAACTCTGGCAGACAAGAGCTGTACACTCTGATCCTGGACAAAACTGAGCAAGTGTAGTAGCAGTGCATTAGTTATAGAATCAAAGTAAAATTTACCCGAATAAACCTTATGGCTATTCTATCTAGTGTTCTCGTTAGGACAGGTTTATAGCCTATTTGTAATGGAGCACATTTTTCTCTAAAGTCTTCATTTACCTTGATTAAAGATTACAGGTAAAATATGAAGAAATTTATCCCACTTTGGGTATTGAAATGTGGAGTTAGGAACTTTTGAGTTTAGTTTGAAAACTTGCATTCAATAACACATTGTACCTAAAGTTAAATTTGATTAAAATTACCAGTTTGGTTCCATTTAATGGCTAGAATATTGTCAATGAAATTAACCAAACTACTGGTCTTGCAATTTTTTTTTTTTTTAATTACAGAAATTGTTACAAAATGGGTGATCAATACCAAGTAATAACTGCCCCATTGGTCAATGTACGCATTACAAGCAACCTGAATAGCTTCATGTCAGAGAAGCGGTACGACCGTGGTTTAACTATTGGTGATCTCAAGGTAAGTTTCTTTCCTCAAGTTGCTGTTGTCTTTCAGTATTAGCTGTTAAAAAAGTCTGATTTGAGCTGAGAAAACTTTTTCATTAGGGATAGGATGATACCATATTTTTTGCCAATACCAATACCACCAAAATTAGCAGACACTGACTGATACTGGTATGTATCTGTACTATCAAAATTAGCCAATATTTGCTGATACTTTCGTACACCCATAATTTTAATTATAATACAGAGTATTGTTCTAATTTTAAAGTTTATACTGTATTATATAATGTCAGTAATGTTAGTATTATATAATGTTAAAAGTGAAAATAGTGACATGCTGAATAAGCATGTCACTATTTTAGGACCTGATAAGCTGTTGGAGTGTGAGCAGGGTAACATTTTGTGAAGGGATTCAGGGAAACCAGTTAATTGATTTAGTTGGACTTGAGTTCTGGAAATGGGAAGTACAATGCCTGCACTTTAAAGGAGGGGTCTGGGATAGTGACAGCTGGGAGGGACTTATTCTCAGCTGTCGTATCTGAGCGCCTCTGCAAAGACAGTGATTATGTATGAGTGAGGTGAAAGTGTTGAATGATGATGAAAGTATTTTCTTTTTGGGGATTTTCTTTCTTTTTGGGTCACCCTGCCTCGGTGGGAGACGGCCGACTTGTTGGGGGGAAAAAAAAAAAAAAAGATACACTGAGAATATTTTAAGTAATACAGTATTTAAATTTAGGTGAAGTAGGGGTAAAAATTTCATGTTTGGAATGAGATCTTGTTAAATGTAAAAAGTTGGAAGTGAGAGAAAGCATGAAGAAAGTTTAAAGTAGAAAGCAACAGATGGATGGGATTTGGATGGAAATGCCAAAATACAGGTGAAGCTTGCTCTGGAATGAATAGTAAATTTATTTACTGCATGTAAAAGTGTTGCATGGAGGTTCTTTCATAGATTGGGTAATGAACAGACGAGTTTGGGATGGTAACTTGGTATATTAAGGTCAATTAGACAGGTTGGAATCTCAAGAGTTCGCAGGCCTAGTCTTCTCTACACGGTATCTGGATGGTGACTGACACACTGCCCCGAGCAGGGCTCATAGCGTTCAAAGGGTTGACCTTTGACATGGGTGACCTTTGACATTGGGCTAACGGTTGCATCGGTTGGTCACGTGAGCAGAAACGGTTATACCCTATGAACTCTCACTGAGCTTACAGTGACAAAAGATTGAAGTGCCCAAGGGTTGGTAGAGAGTATTTCTGGGTGCTTCATAAAAAGGAAAAGGGACAAAAAAATTATAGGTAAATACCAGATAGCATTTCGACTAATTGTGATTAGAACTGAATACATGTACGTATATCAGTGAGTATGAGGAGTTTACAAACTGAAGAAATGTGGATTAAGTAGTTTGTATTGAAGCATGTAAGAAAGATAAAAGAAATGAGCTTTGTTTTGCATTATTAGAATTGAAAATTAACTAAAAGGGTGAATTGGCAAGTACATGGAATAGGTAAAGACCTGCTTGAAGCTGTACCGAGGTTGTAGGAGAATGAGATACAGGTTAGGGCTTGTGCAAAAGAATAGAAATATTTTTTTTCAGTAAGAATGCGACTTGTTCAAGACTATTTGAGTATCATGGTTGTTTTAATATACAGTGGACCCCTGAGTAATGAACACCCCGGAAATCGTACAATTATGTAAGTATAATATTGTAAGTGCTTGTGGAAGTGTATTTTTGGGGGTCTGAAATAGACTAACCTACGTGACATTATTCTTTAAGGGAGTAAATTCGTTTAGTAATGGCACTTGAACAGGCTTCTGGAATGAAGTTTTTACGTTACTCGGGGGTCCACTGTATTTCATAAGAGGCAAGAGAAGCAAAATCCTTAAGAGCTTGCATATCCTGTTGCAGCAGAAGTGGGGGGGACGGAGGTAGAGGATTTGGTGGTGGGAGGAGCAACAAGCACCACTTTAGAAAGTGAGATATTGTGCTATGGAATTAATTGGGTTGTGTTGCATACCATTAATTATTTTGCCTCCATCCACTAGTAATATTGCAATAGGTAGAAAGATGCTACACTCCCCTTGAGTTTGTTCTGCTGTTGCCTCTGGATTAGTGTTGGTGGCTTTCCTGTCTGACTTGCTATTTTATGACTAATTTGGCATTGTTCCAATCCATAACATGGGTATACGTACAGTGGTCCCTCGGTTTTCGTGCATCTCCAAACTCGAACATTTATGTAAGTGTATTTTAGTAAGTGCTGTTGCAAGTGTATTTTTGGGGGGTCTGAAATAGACTAACCTACGTGACATTATTTCTTAAGTAAATTTGTTCGGTAATGGCACTTGAGCAGCATTCTGGAACGAATTTTTGGCGAAAACCGAGGGACCACTGTACTTGTTGTAGTGGATTATATGCACATAGTTAGTGTTTTGTGCACTGAGGATATCTAATGCTCCTAAATCCATTTGTATGGTGTAGGAATGGTATAGCCACCAATAAACATCTCTTTTGCTTTGGTAGTTGCCCTAACATTTTCATTCGTCTGGGTAGTAATCTCGGTGCTGCTTGATATAAGTGAATTGAAGGTGGTGATGGCAACCTTGTGGAAAAACAGTTCCTCAGTGTTCACTTTATTGTGTATTGTGTAAAGAATTTATGCAGCATCTCTGCTTTCTTCTCTGCTTCACTTAATGAAATATCAAGACTTCGGTTTAGTATACATTTGTGACAAGTACTGGCTGTAAATTCTGTGTATCCTGAGAAAGAAACCTATATGGAATCTGCATTTGGTTTGTCGTGCAAGTAGCAGTGCATCAGATTGTTGCTTGGTTTTTTGTAGACCTCGGATTTAAGTGTTGATGTAGTGTATTATCAATTTATCAAACAAAGGGAGGAAATTTTCTATTTCTTCCTTCAGGGCACAATAAATAGACAGTTCAACATTATTCGGCTTCCCTGAAATACTTTGTTAATTACTGTCAGTTACTTTACAATACTTTAGAGAGATGGAATAAAGTGGAGTCATATATTGTTTGCCTTGTAGAGGAAGAAAAAAGAAACCTCACTCCCTTCCAAGGTAACTTGATAAAAAAAAAAAAAATTAAAACCCATAAAGTCAAGGTCTTGAGAAAACCAGCCAGTAAAAACAACAGAGTAAACTTGTCATTTATAACAAATTTTGTTGGATAATGGCAAATCATGTACAAAACTGATATTTCTTACAGGGTCGGCTTGAGCTTGTAACTGGAGCCTCTGCTGGATCAATGCTTCTGGAAGTTTTTGATGACAATGACAAACTAGTATGTACCCTGAATGATGATTCTGCTCTTTTAGGATCCTTTAATGTGGAAGAAAACTACCGTATTCATGTAAGTTTTGAAATGGTAAATCATTGGTAAAGGGTAAAGAATGTCATATATAGTACTCTACAATACTGTATTGTACTGCAAAGTACATTCCCATACGTAGTTGAAATACTAAAGGAAATGCTGTGCCCAAAATAGGTGATGGCATGTACAGAACTTTGTATCTTTATCTGATAATTTTTTTAAGTCGGTAATAAACTTAAACAAGATAATCTTGAAAGCAATTATGTCAGTTAAATAGTTTTGCAATACTAAACTGTAATTGAAAATTAAAAAAGGTGTGTGAGGTATTGATAATGGTTAGAAAAAAGTAGGTTATCTGTAGAAAGTCATGGGATGCATTAACCCTTTCATGGTTTCGGCCGTACTAGTACGGCTTACGCACCAGAGTTTTCGACGTACTAGTACGCCTATATTCTAGCGCCCTCAAATCAAGTGGAAACAGGCTGGTAGGCCTAGATGTGAGAGAATGGGTCTGTGCGGTCAGTGTGCGCAGTATAAAAAAAATCTTGCACCACACAGTGCGCAGTCTATTTTCGTATGGTATTTATGGTTGTATTCTCGTTTTCTTGGTCTCATTTGATAGAATGGAAGATATATTACAGAAATAGAGATAATTTTGATTGGTTTCACGATGACAAGTACCTTGAAACTGAGCGCAAAGTAGTGAAAATATTTGATTTTTGCCGATGTTCAAGAGTAAACAAATCACGCCATGCGTCCAATACACATCAACTGGCGAGTCTAATATTCTTGCAGAAGTGCGCTGATATTATTTATACCGTTTTTACAATGATGCAATAGTATACATAACAGAAAATCTTCTATTTTTTGTGAGAATAAAAATTCAAAATTGAAAGCAAAAGTAATGTAAGAGGAGCCTGGAGACGTGACGAATGAACAGATAAAACGTTATTTTAGTGCCAGGAATGTCTTGTCTCGTTTATTCTGGACCCTATTTTGAAATTGGCATCTTTTGAAATTTGTGTGAAATTGGCCAAATTGCCAATTTCGGACCACTTTATTGGGTAGTTCAAATCGGTAAATTGGCGGTTTCTTGTACTCAATTGATAGAGCAAATGGAATTCTAGCGAAATAGCTAAAATTTTGGTAGACTGAAACATTGGAATTGGCTGAAAATAGGGCTCAAAGTGGGCAAAATCGCCGATGCGTAAACATTGTCAATACCGCTAACTTTGCGAGAGCATAATTCCATTAGTTTTTCATCAAATTTCATACTTTTGGTGTCATTATGATCGGAAAAGGATTCACTATCATTTCATAAGAAAAAATAATATTTTGTTTTTTCCGAAAAATTTGCGACCCTGAGAATGAGTTTGGGAGAGGGCCTCGTGACCCTGAAAGGGTTAAGAAACTGAGGATATACCATATACAAGTAGTTAAATTGTTAGACTGAGGTGGTATGAAGCCTGTGAAGTAAAAGAAAAGCATCACATTAAAGGGTTGAGTAAGGTTCCAGTCTCATTTAAGGTGTCTTGGTCATGACATGGCAACTGTATACCATATACAGTGGTACCCCGACTTACGATATTAATCCGTCAGAGAGGGCATATTTTAAAGCGAAACAATCGTAAAACGAATCAATTTTCCCCATAAGAAATAATGGAAATAAATTTAATCCGTCCAAGACTTCCAAAAGTAGTTAAATAAAATATTTTTTAGAACTTTTGGACATTAAATAATACATAATTGAATAAAGAATACATAAATACATGCAAATATTTTACAATAACATGTCACTTACATTTATTGAAGAGTTGTTGATGTGGGGAGGAGGGGAGAAGGTGGAGTAGTATGCTAGTGTTTGGAAGGGGAATCCCCTTCCATTAACACTGCAGGTGGTAAGTTCTTTTCTGGGGTTACTTCCTTTTTTTTTGAATGCCACTAGGACCAGCTTGAGAGTCACTAGACCTCTTTCTAACAACAAATTTGTCCAGGGAGATCTGTGTCTGGCGATTCTTTAACACATCCCTGAAATGACACACCACTGTGTCATTGTACAGGTTGCCAGCACGGCCTGCAACAGCATGGTTAGGGTGATATTCATCCATAAATGCTTGCACATCACTCCATTTGGCACAGATCTCCCTAATCCTTGAAGAAGGCACATTCTTCCATTTTTGTTCCACCTCCACCTCCTCCTATGAACCATTGTCCTGACCTCTGCTCTCTTGTTCCAGTTGCTGTTGAAGCTCTTGCAGATCTTCAGTGGTTAGCTCTTCCTTGTGCTCCTCCACCAACTGTTCCACATCGTCACCACTCACCTCTAACCCCAAAGACTTGCCCAATTCCACAATTTCTTCCAAAACAGGCTCAGGCTCAGGCTCAGGGTTCTGAGGCTCAGCCCCAAAACCTTCAAAATCCCTCTCTAGGACACAGTCTGGCCACAATTTTCTCCAGGCAGAGTTCAAAGTCCTGGTAGTCACTCCCTCCCAAGCCTTACCTATAAGGTGTACACAATGCAGCATATGGAAATGTTTTTCCAAAATTCTCTTAGGGTTATGTTCATGTCTGTGGTCACATCAAAGCACTTTTGAAACATTGCTTTGGTATAGAGTTTTTAAAGTTGGAAATGACCTGCTGGTCCATGGGCTGGAGGAGAGGGTGGTATTAGGGGGCAAGAACTTCACTTTGATGAATTTAAACTCCTCCACAATTTTCTCTACCAAGTTTGGAGGATGACAAGGAGCATTGTCCATTATCAGGAGGCACTTAAGTGGCAAATTATTGTCCAATAGATATTTCTTCACACTGGGGCCAAACACTTCATTGAACCAATCTAAGAAAATGTCCTTTGTGACCCAAGCCTTTTGTTAGACTTCCACATCACACACAAGTTAGACTTGCTGACACCGCATCTGCCAAACACTCGGGATTTTCAAAAAGATACACCAGTAAAGGCTTCACTTTGCAATCACCACTGGCATTGGCACACAGCATCAAAGTTAGCCTGTCTTTCATAGGCTTATGTCCTGGCTGTGCCTTTTCCTCCTGAGTAATGTAGGTCCTGTTGGGCATTTTCTTCCAAAACAGGCCTGTTTCATCACAATTAAACACTTGTTGGGGGAGGAATTGTTCAGCCTCTAGGTACTCCTGGAATTCAGGAACATATTTTTCAGCCGCACTTTTGTCACAACTGGCTCCCTCACCATGCCTCACAACACTATGTATGCCACTTCGATTCTTAAATTTGTAAAACCAGCCTCTGCTGGCTTTAAATTCGCTCACTTCAGCACTCGTTGCAGGCATTTTCTTAAGGAGATCATCATGCAACTGCCTTGCTTTTCACATATTATTCCCTCCGAAACAGTATCTCCTGCTAACTGTTTCTCGTTGATCCACACCAACAACAACCTTTCCACATTTTCCAGCACTTGTGGTCTCTGTTTTGTGATCACAGATGCACCTTTTGCAACAACAGCTTCCTTGATTTTACTTGAATATTTCTTATCCACAATGGTAGCGATGGTAGAATAGGGTTTACCATACAGCCTGGCTAGCTCACTGATACGCACTCCACTTTCATATTTTTCTATTATCTCCTTCTTCACTTCTATCGTACATATATTTCTGTTCCTCTTTGCCACAGGCTTAGCACTAGGATCTTTCCTTGGACCCATGGTAGCTTATTTAGCAGTTGCAAGCACTAAAAACAGCAGTGGAATAATGACAATATACTGGTATGAATGCGTGGGTGTGGGTGGGTGGTCGCCCGCTTGTAAACAATAGCACTGACGCTCCTGGAGTGCGCTCAGCTGGGCGCCAAGCGGACAGGTCCGGTACGAATGTCGGTAAACGAAGCAAACATCGTAAGTCACAAACAAATTTCTTACGTTATAAATATCGGTTACCGAAAATAACGTAAGATGATAACATCGTAAGCCGGGGTTCCACTGTAGTATATAAAGGGGCTTTTGGCATGTACACGCCCAACTATAATATTCCTTTGTACAAACATGTATCATGTTGAAATAAAATATTATTATTATTAGCATGGCCCCTTGAATAGTGAAGTCAGTGTAATCTGTACTGTGTTGGTTACTCTGGGGCAGCATTATTTGCATGATTTTGAAAATTGGGATTACAATAGGGATACTGCTATGCTGCTATGTTTGATAATGTATGTAAATGTATTTGTGTATACCTGAATAAACTTACTTACTGAACTACATTTTCTTTATTTTTAAAAGATAATTAATTTAAATTAAAAAAAAAACTTTCTTCTTGAGTCTCCCTACCTCAGTGGGATACAGCTGGTTTGTTGAAAAAAATAATTAACCTAAATACGTTTTGATTGACAACATAGTAATTCTGGGCCTTGTTTATCTTTCTCAGGTTACGGATAATTCCAAAAAAATGGGAGAATTTGAGGACGTGTCAAAGGTTGAGAAATATGAATTATCTGAAGAAGAATACAGCAAACGAAATGGTTAGTCATTGATGCAAGCTTTGCATAATTAGTTTTTAACTGTAACATTTGCACTTGTTTCATAGAAAAAAAAGTGATTAAATACACCTCATTTGTGACTTGTAGTGAGAGTTATTGCAAGCTAGTTGTATTGATTCATTAATTTCAGAGGCAATTGTTTCATGAATTCTAAATGATATCCAGTTATGTAATTGTATGTAGAGGTAGTGGTAAATTCTAATCAAAATATTCAAAGATTTCAGTGACATTTTGTATTACATTACACAGAAAGTGTACGTGCATTTATGCTGAAGAACAAACTGGGTAAATATAACGAAGAGGAGCAACAAAAACTTGAAGAGCAGAAAAGGGCTCTTGAGCGAGAAGAGGAGGAGAAAGCCTCAAAAATTACCGTTGGAAATCGCTGCGAGGTATGTCACAACTTGTCGTTTATTATTCTCTGTAAGGGTAATTTATTTATTGAAAATTGTTGCCTTGTTCTCTGAAATAACCATTTGTGAGAGGGTCCAAAGTTCTGTTTTGAATAGCATACTATAAAACTGATGAGGAAGAAAGGCCTGAACAAAGAGTGCATGTTTAGTACAGGCTGGTTCCACAAGTTCAAATTGCACAGTCTGTTGCATAATAAGTTTGATGGAAAGCACTTCACCTAACCACACAACTTAAGGGAATTTACCTGCTAAATTGGAGGAAATTATTTGAGGTTGGTTACAAGCCACAGCAAGTGTTTAGCGCTGATGAGACAACTCTTTATTGGAAGATGCCATTGAGAACTTTTATCAGCAAGTAAGAGAAATGTGCTCCAGGATCCAAGGCAGCAAAGGATTGCTTCAGCTTGTTAGTTGGCAGTAATGTCAGGCAATTTTAAGCGCAAGCCTTTGTTCCACACCATGACTTTCCAGGCTTTAAAAGGTGCAGATAAAACCACCTTTCCAGTTATTTGGATGTTAAACCAGTAAGCATGGATAAGAGGAATAATTTGTTGACTAGTTTAAGCATCATATTAGTCCAGAAGTCATGTTTTGCCCATGCAGCAAGAATCATGCATTCAGAATTTTTTTTGTAATACTTGTACTTGCCCAGAACTCTTGGAGAATGTGCACCAATGTGTAAGTTATGTTTTACTGCCAAATACAACATTTTTAATACAAATACTGGATCAAGGAGCTATTAAAACATTTAAGTACAGTTACTCACAAAAAGTGATGAAGAAACTTTTTGGAACAATGGACGCTGACTCGCCTTGGAGTGTCAGACTTTTGGTGTAAACGTAATATTTCAGATGTCAACAACAATTTTTTTTTTTTTAACCTACCCTTTGCAATGGCATTATCATTACTAGTTTATCATGTGTAATCTGCAGGTCATGCACCATTATCACAAATTGTTGAGAAACAAAATGTGAACACTTCAATACTAATAAATGCTGAAGAGTAAATATTCAACATCTCCCTTCCCCACAAAAACTAAATGACAGCTGAAGTGTCGCTTGGTGATATTCTCTCTCTCTCTGATACCCAGCAGCTCCCTAGGATGCAGTAACTTTGAGAAATATTTATCCTTGATGGAAATTTTGGCATGAAGCAGTTTGCGTCAAATATTTGCATTCGTGCTCACATGCATGTATATGTGATACCCACTGTATTTAGGCATGTACTGAGCAATAACTTTAACATGAATTGTGGAATCCCTAAGGATACATCATATGTTAGTTGGGTTGAAAAATTAGGATGGCTTACAGTTGGGTATTTTTAGGTTGAAAGATTGAAATGGCTGTTACTTGGGCCATTGCAACCCTTCAACTCAGGCCACGGTGCCCCGTGGCCTGGTGGCAAAAGCTCTCGCTTCACACAGTGAGGGTCCGGGTTTGATTCCCAGCGAAGGGGTGGAAACTTCGGACATGTTTCCTTACACAGGTTGTCTATGTTCACCCATCAGTAAAATGGGTACCTGGGTGTTAGTCGACTGGTATGAGTCGCATCCTGGGACAAAACTGACCTAATTTTCCCGATATGCTCTGCATAACAAGCGGCTTTCTATATAGTAGTACTATGTCATTGATGTCAGATAGGCCTGTATACCTTGTACTTGTAGTAAATAAAGATATTATATTATTAATAATGTGTGATGTCACCATGGTTGTTCAATATATTTATAGATGGAGTTGTAAGAGAAGTGAATGCTCGGTTGTGGAGTTAAAAGATAAAGAATAACACAAAGTGGGAGTTGTCACAGTTACTCTTTGCTGATGACACTGTGCTTTTGGGGGATTCTGAAGAGAAGTTGCAGAGGTCAGTTGATGAGTTTGGTAGGGTATGTAAAAGAAGGAAATTAAAAGTGAATATAAGAGTAAGGTGATGAGGATAACAAAAAAAATTAGGTAACTGAAGATTGGATATCAGACTGGAGGGAGAGAGTATGGAGGAGGTGAACGTGTTCAGATATTTGGGAGTGGAGTGTCAGCAGATGGGTCTATGAAGGATGAGGTGAATCATAGAATTGAGGGGAAAAGGGTGAGTGGTGCACTGAGGAGTCTGTGGAGACAAAGAACTTTATCCATGAGTGCAAAGAGGGTAATGTATGAGAGTATAGTTATACCAACGCTCTTGTATGGGTGTGAGGCATGGGTTGTGAATGTTGCAACAAGAAGGCTGGAGGCAGTGGAGATGGCATGTTTGAGGGCAATGTGTGGTGTGAATATAATGCAGAGAATCCGTAATTTGGAGATTAGGTGGTGTGGGATTACCAAGACTATTATCCAGAGGGCTGAGGAGGGGTTACAGAGATGATTTGGACATGTAGAGAGGATGGAACAAAATAGAATGACTTTGAGTGTATAAATCTGTAGTGGAGGGAAGGCGGGGTAGGGATAGGCCTAGGAAAGGTTGGAGGGAGGGGGTAAAGGAGGTTTTGTGTGCGAGGGGCTTGGACTTCCAGCAAGCGTGCATGAGCATGTTAGATAGGAGCAGATGGAGACAAGTGGCTTTTAGGACTTGTGCTGTTGGAGTGTAAGCAAGGTAACATTCATGAAGGGATTCAGGGAAACTGGCAGGCCGGACTTGATTCCAGGAGATGGGAAGTACAGTGCCGGCACTGAAGGAGGGGTGTTAATGTTGCAGTTTTATAACTGTAGTGTAAGCATGCCTCTGGCAAGACAGTGGAGTGAGTGATGAAAGTTTTTTTTTTTCGGGCCACCCTGCATTGGTGGGAAACGGCCGATGTGTTAATAAAATAAATAAATAAAAAATAAATTAACATGCAGTGATGTATCATGAGTTGTTTTTGTGATATGGTGGACAATTACTTTGGGCATACAGCATTTATTTCATAAAAAACCTTGAATAATGACCAGTAATATGTGGTACAGGTCGGCCTTCACTAATCCGGCATCATCGGGACCTGTAGGGTGCTGGATTAGTGACTTTACTTGATCACAGAGGGGTTAGGTTAAAGTACACTTAACCCAACGCCGATATTTACGCATCGGCAATTTCACCCAATTTACACCCCATTTTTGGCCCATTCCCTTGTTCCAGTCTACCAAACTCATAGCTATTTCGCTAGTATTCCTTCTGTAGTGCTGTTTCAATTCAGCAAGGTTTATACAAGCTTTACATTGAACCTTCGCCTCAGTGCAACTCTTGCAAGAACAGATCTTGCAGGGTTCTTGCAAGATCTGTTCTTGTTTCTGGTTTGTTATACAAAATGGCTAGCTGGTTTATTATGTGTTAAAACCCATCAACGTGTTACACGATGGTCTTTAAGGACCCCAATGGAAATAAGTCACTGACTTTTTTGGGGTTATCCTAGGTCAGGGGTGGACAACCTTTTTAAGTGTGTGCCAAATTCGGCCAAGTCTTTGATACAAAAATCTTCTCATGTGCCAACTAAAATTTATGGGAACATATTATTTGGTGTCTTTTAAGTATTGTGGTCGTGACATCCTGTACAATCTGTAAAGGGCAGAATGCAAATAGAATTTGTAATAGTGATATACATAATACAGTGGACCCTAGGTTTTCGTTCACCTCCAAACTCGAACAATTATGTAAGTGTATTTTCGGATTTAAATTGGATAAATTTAGATTTAGAAAGGACATAGGCAAGTACTGGTTTTCGAACAGAGTTGTAGATGCGTGGAACAATCTTCCGAGTAGGGTGATAGAGGCTAGGACCTTGGGTGGCTTTAAAAAGAGATTGGACAAATATATGAGTAGGAGGGGCTGGATTTGATTGGTGTCGTGAGTACGGGAGTAAATTCTTAGGTAGTTGTGGTTTTGATAAGGACCTGCCTTGTATGGGCCAGTAGGCCTTCTGCAGTGTTCCTCCATTCTTATGTTCTTATGTTCTTAAGTGTATTTTTGGGGGGTCTAAAAGGACTAATCTAATTTACATTATTCCTTATGGGAACAAATTCATTCGGTAACGGCACTTGAATAGCATTCTGGAAAGAAATAATGATGTAATCCGGGGGTCCACTGTAGTACGAACTGTACGATGAACGGTTAAACTGAAATCAGGCCATGTAAAGTAGCACATGATTAATGTTATCCACACAATTTCACGAAAAGTGGTGGAATAATCTTTTGAATCGACTGACTATTTCCCCACTTTTCTTGAAACGGATACGTGATAAATGTCTTTTTTTGATGAGACCAGAGGTTTGCGTGCTGGAAAGAAGTCGGTGTGCCAGGTTTGGCACGCATGCCAAATTTGAAATTATGCTAGCCAAAATTAGTGCTGGACTACTGATGGAACCGGATGATTGATTGCCGGATTAGTGATGGCCGACCTGTACTGTACCAGCACTTGCATAAGTTTATTTGATCTAATAGGCATTTTATAAATAAAATGGCATTTATGATGTGCAGAATCAGTTAGTTTCTTCTCTTCCTTTTTAGGTAAAAGTCCTGGGAGAACCTACACGTCGTGGTGAAGTCATGTATGTTGGGAAGGTGCACTTCAAGCCAGGCATATGGGTGGGCATCAAGTATGATGAGCCTCATGGCAAAAATGATGGAAGGTAAAAAAAAGAAAAATTGGTCTAACTTTTATGCTTCCTATTTTGTGTCCTTGGCCAAAAAGGTTAGGGAAGATAGATAAGTCCTGGTGTTGTCATATACAGTACAGTAATCAGCTGAGAGGATTAGTCACTTTAATTGCTCTAGCTTTTACCAAATGTTTTCAAAACTGTTTGAACTCTTAATCTTAATTGGCTTACTTCCCTTTAAACCTTGCTTTCACTAATGACATTTCTGTATACAGTGGACCCCCGGATTACGTACTGCTCCAAACTTGAACAATTATGTAAGTGCTTTTGTAAGTGTATTTTTGGGGGTCTAAAAGGACTAATCTAAGTTACATTATTCCTTATGGGAACAAATTCGTTCGGTAACGGCACTTGAACAGCATTCTGGAATGAAATACGTAATGACATAATCCGGGGTTCCACTGTACTATATTATCTGTTTTCTTTCTCTTAATGCATTTTGAGGTTAGTAGCTTCCTTTGCTTGCTTTTCTCATAAAAGTCTTAATTCTCATTTTATATTTTTTGCTACTATTCTAATCACTTTTGCATTGTAATTATTGTTGAACTTTGATACTGCTGTTAATTTTTATTTTTCTAGTGTTAAAAATTTAAATATTAATCTTGTGTAAATAAGACTAAGTTAAACACTAGGACTTTGTTTATGGAAATATTTCACACCCTGAGATCTTTGTCACTCAGTTGGATTGACAAAGCTATCAGTGAGCAAAACATTTCCACAGTAAATGTCCTATTTCAGCACCTGTCTTGTTTACATATGTCAGTATTTGATACCATCTGTGGCCCCTAAAGTAATCTTATAAATTTCAGATAGTTTTAATACATTCTTTAATATTTGTATTTAGATTTATCACAGATATGTTAAAACATGCATAATGAGTAGATAGGTATGGCAAGAAATGGAGAAATGAATAATGGTGCATTTCCTTCTTTGGGTCACCTTTGCCATGGTAGGAAATAGCTTATGTTAAAAACAAAAACTTCAGTGGTCTCTTTAAGTTAGTGGGCTTGAGTTACGATAATTTTGAGTTAGGGTACCCTCATAGAGGGATTTAGTTTAGAGTTGTGATGAAAAATTTGAATACTAAATTAGAATTTTGTGTAATGGTTACTGAAAATTTTTTTTGCATAAATATAATTTAAATTTAATTTTGCAGCATTGGTGGCAAACGCTATTTTGATGCTCCAATGAAGTATGGAGGTTTCACCCGGCCAGCATGTTGTGAAGTAGGAGACTTTCCTGAATTAAGTTATGAAGATGATGAGATGTAAGCTAATTTTCTAGCCTAATTTTTATTGATAATCACTTTATATTTTCACACTGAAGATGCTTTTCCACTCGTCATACATAATGGAAAATTTGTTGTAATTGTATCGTGTTGTGACAAATAAGATTTGATACTGAAGGATAAACAGGAGGATACTGGGTGTAGTTTTGAAGCTCTTGTGATAACACTGATATGAGAAAACTTAATATATTTAATACACATCTTGTACAGTGAATTGTCATACATGTTTATTAATAATAGTGCAGCTGAGGAAAAGGTTAGCCTTCCTTTCAGCAATGTTAAAAAAATATGTTGGAATGCCTTTTCAATTCAAAATATTTTTTTTTTTTGGAGCCTGGTTTAGGAATTTTCTGATGTTTGGTCATATATTTTTGCTTTTAACAGTGCATTTTTCACTAACACAACATAATGAAAATTTTCATTTAGCATGGCAAGAATTTTCTTGTGTAAAGTAGTAGAATACAATATATGTCATTGTAAGAAAGTTTGTAAATATTGTACCCTGAATAATTTTTTCAAAGATGATGGGGTTGAGAGTATTTTTAATTTTAATATACGTAAAGTCATTCCATGTGTCAAATCATTCCATGTGTCAATCGGTCTGTGTTAAGTAGCCATTCCACACTGATTAGTGATAACTATCAAAGAACATTAAATATTTGCCAATATAACAAGCTTTTAAATTGAGCAAAATACACTGGGTAAATTGTCTTTTTTTTTTTTTTTTTTACACATTCTGATTGAACAATCCCCCAAATTAGTCCTTGATATCGAGAGTTTACTTCACCATAATGATTTGCCTTAGTGTTTGACAAGGCATTTTCATTCAAAGTGAAATATATCAACCATAGTGACTACTTGTGAAGAAAGGCATACATACTGTACTCAGATTTACTATACCTATGGGTGCAGTATTAGTTTGACATTGTACAGGTATTTCATTATGGCCAAATAAATAGCTTTAATAAAATATATTCATCAAATGCAGTATAATTATAGGATTCCAAATATAAATCTAATTTAAATAAATACATAGGAAGACAGCCATGAGAAGAAAACCCCAGAATTAATTACAGGATATATACTGTATACAACTTACAAAGACAAGCATCTGCAAGAGGGAGAAGTTAAAGTTAGTTGTTCTCTTCTGTATTTTCAGACTAAGAAACTGAATTCATAAAAAAAGTGAGTTTAAATTAATATTTTTTCTTAATTATTCAGTACTAATCAGTTACCAAATGGCATTTCATTTCAGTTTTGGTCATAAGACAAAGGTCTTCTGGTGGCCTTCCAGTCAGCTCCTTAAAGAAATAAAGATTATACATTATTATAATATTTGCTTAAAATTAGTTTCTCCCTAATAAATATTGCAAGTAAAGTGGTGGTGCTTTTGGGGCAGTGTTTCTCGGCCAACGTGCCAAATAATTCGCTAGTTGTATAGGGTTTACCTTGTTCATAGGTCACAAAATTGTAATAACATGATTGTAAACAAAGCGCTGTACAGGTGGGGCTTGAACTTGCGTCATGTCGTAAGATTCCAGGCCAGTGCATAAACCACTGGCCCAGCTGGCTACAATAAGATTCACGCAACTAGGTATATTTATACACCATAGGGAGGTTAGCATGGGTCCCACTGTGACCACAAATGCAAGTTTTTACAGATGAATCTCCTGTCAGTGTGGATGTGACGAACTCTTGCTAAAGTCTCCTCAAAGCCATCATCATGAGGGCTGGCCCAGTAGCTTACGTGCTGGCTTGGAGTTTTACAACTCTTTCCAAAGGTTGAAGCCCCCCCCCTATACAGTGGCTTGTTCATAGCCCCTGTGGAGGCTGCAGTCCACTGTT
This sequence comes from Cherax destructor, assembly GCA_009830355.1. NCBI lineage: Eukaryota > Metazoa > Arthropoda > Malacostraca > Decapoda > Parastacidae > Cherax > Cherax destructor. Next base: position 102,478 of record WNWK01003911.1, read on the forward strand.
TAAGGGATGACAGTTAATAAGTTACACAAATACCACTCCCCTTACTTTCTGTACTAAATATTCAATCGGTTGATACTTTGGGTATCTTTAAGGTGGGTGTAAATGGTTAATTGTGAGTTGGACCTGGCATTGTATAATCCCTACAGGTTTAGCACTTCCCCATGATTATAATAATGTGAGTTGGACCTACTTAGCCTGGGCCAGTAGGCTTACTGCAATGCTTCCTATTTTGTTCGTATATAGGAAAGGTATAGCTTGGTAATAGATAAAGACAAGTGAAGTAGGTGGGTGAGAGATGGGTGACTGTTTTTATCCAAACAGAAAAGTGTAATAAACACTAGTCAGTGGCACCAATAGTGTCACATGAAGAAAATAAAACCGAAGTTATGAAGAGTACTGAGCATTTCAGCCTACCACTGGTTTTGTGATAGTCGAGTGGAATATATGGGTAAGATCTGCCTACATGGCCAGTAAAAATATTGCAGTGCTCTTCTCTCCTTATCCCTCCAGCACTGTAGGACCCTTTCAGGTTTAGCACTTGCTTTGATTATAATAATGATAATCCTTTATCCTTGTATTCTTTAATGTGGGGGTTATGTTTAGTTTTTTAACTCCACAAAATATTACCAGTGAATAAATAAACTCTGTACTATTTTGCCAAATTTTTACTTAAAACCTCAACGTACACGAAAATATATGGTACTGGTATGTCTTACTAGGTTGCTCATTGGACTCAGTGGTTCTCCTCTATAAAGTACTTGTTGGTCACAGGTTCTGGTCTTTCTGACCCCAGATGATATGGCTTTTCTTTATTAGATGATTTAGCATCCCTGGACAATATGATTTTCAGTTTTATTGACATGGATAAACATGTTAACCCTAGTCCTAATGTTTTATATTTTCCTATTCTAGTGTCATTCTTATACTGTAACATACAGTATTCATTTGATCATAGTGCTCAATTTCCACACCAGGTCTGAGCATTTTAGAGTGTAAAGACTTTTATGGGGCATCATTGAGCTCACTTTTATGGTGTCAGAAACACTTGGTCAATCGCTGAATAAAAAAAATTATGGGAATGGTCTTATTTAAACTGTATGAAATGAATTGACAAAAGTATCAAAATCATGTAAAACCTACCTGTATGCATATGACTTGTAAACTGTTTGAAGCACATAAGCTTCTCTCTTTTTAATGTTATGTTTTCAACCTCTTTTGCAAGGCTGGACTCAATTTAACTAGATATGTACAGTGGACCCCCGGAAATCGAACATTCTTCATTCCAGAATGCTGTTCAAGTGCTGTTACCAAACAAATTTATTCCCATAAGGAATGATGTAAATTAGATTAGTCCATTTCAGACCCCCAAAAAATACACCTACAAAAGCACTTACAATAATAAACTTACATAATAGGGCGAGTTGGGAGTGTTCGATTTCCGAGGGTCCACTGTACGTACTATTATGAAAGCATGATCCAAATGTCTAAGAATTATCAGAGATTTATAGATACTTATCTATTACATTCACAAAGTGTGGCTCTCAGAAATTTCAGTTAAATGTTTACTGGTCAAATGGATACAAATACTTCCTCGATCTGTGCCATGTTTATGTAAGCTCATATTACATATATTTTTGCTGAAAAGCTAGTTAGCTATTAAAAAAAAAAAAAAATTGCAGTTTCTTCTCATCGGTTCAGAGGGTTATTTGAATTGATACAATCAGCAGCTGTCATATATGAATTTTGTTCTTTAGTCAGAATCTGTTATTAATTTATCTTATTAGCCAATCATTAGTTATTTTCTTGGATGGTAGTTCCCAAGGAATATGAGGCAATGATGACAGTTCATTTAATCAAAGAAAAGTACCTGTACTGTAGTGTTTTTTTTTATAGGCTGGCAGAATTAATATAGGATGGCCACAAAGTGTGGAAACTTAGACAGGTCAAGAAAATAATCTTTATTCAATATTGTTGTTGCAGCATTTGTTCAAAATGTGATCGACAAACCTTTATGCATTGGTTAATGTGTGATTGGAAGTTCGTGTGAACCTGTTATAATAAATTATCTGTAAACCAGCACATGCATTTTAGTTATGTAATATCTCAATTATGTGTTCCATTAGATGATCAGTGTCTGATATTCACTTCACACACTTTTGACTGGGGATCTAGCAGACCACTCCATAATATCACATTAGCCAAGAAGATATAAACTAAGTTTTTCAATGGGCAACAGAGAACATGATGTTCAATGAAGACAAATTCCAACTACTCCGTCATGGAAAACTGGAGGAAATAATAGCTAGGACTGAGTATACTACAAACTCAAATCACACAATAGAGCAGAAAAGTAATGTGAAGGACCTGGGTGTGGTAATGTCCAAAGACCTCGCCTTCAAGGACCACAACAATGCCACTATCACATCTGCGAGGAAACTGATAGGATGGTTAATGAGAACATTCAAGGCAAGAGATGCTAAGCCAATGATCCTCTAGGCTGGAATACTGCTGTACATTAACATCCCCATTCAAGGCAGGTGAAATTGCAGATCTAGAGAATGTACAGAGAACCTTTACTGCACGTAGTATAAGTTCCATCAAACACCTTAACTACTCCATACGAAAGCAAAAGACTTGGCAGGCAATGCAACATACCCCCAGTGAAAAATAGGGGCGTCACTGGTACACTAAGAGAAAACGCAATGAGTGTCCGGGGCCCACCAGCCATAAGGCGCATTGCCAGTAGACCCCTGGTTGTCTTCAAGAGGGAGCTGGACAGATACCTAAAGTCGGTGCCGGATCAGCCAGGCTGTGGTTCATACGTTGGACTGCGCGCGGCCAGCAGTAACAGCCTCGTTGATCAGGCCTGGTTGTGGACTGTGCCGCGGGGGTGTTGATCCTCGAAATACCCTCCAGGTAGACTCCCAGTAATCTAGTTAAAAAAATTGTTATCCTATCAGGAACACATCATTGTTGCATAGGAACTCATAAGCATGCATTAACCATTTCATAAATATTTGTGTATCACATTTTGAATAAACATCATAACAATAAAAAATATTATAGAATATAGATCCCTTTGAATTATAAATACTTGTATTATTATTTTTTACTTTAGTTTACAAAAGGGTTCATTTCATTCTTGATCACATTGTCATGATCTGTAGTCAGTTCATTAGAGATGTACCGTATGTGTTTTGTATACATACCAGTATTTTAAATGAGGAGGAGAGTAGGAGGGCTCTTGGAGTTAGTGTGGATTAGGAAAATAATGTTAATTAAATTTTAACTAAACACTTATTGTTGTTGATGTAGCCTCATGTTTCACGCCTTTACTGCATATGCATTATGTTCAGCAAATGTATTGTTTATGTATTTTTTTTTTTCAACAAGTCTGCTGTCTCCCACCGAGGCAGGGTGACCCAAAAAGAAAGAAAATCCCCAAAAAGAAAATACTTTCATCATCATTCAACACTTTCACCACACTCATACATAACCTCTGTCTTTGCAGAGGCGCTCAGATACGACAGCTGAGAATAGTCCCTCCCAGCTGTCACTATCCCAGACCCCTCCTTTAAAGTGCAGGCATTGTACTTCCCATTTCCAGGACTCCAGTCCAACTAAATCAATTAACTGGTTTCCCTGAATCCCTTCACAAAATCGTCCTAGAAAAGGTTGGAGGGAGGGGGTAAAGGAGGTTTTGTGGGCGAGGGGCTTGGACTTCCAGCAAGCATGTGTGAGCGTGTTAGATAGGAGTGAATGGAGACGAATGGTTTTTGGGACCTGATGAGCTGTTGGAGTGTGAGCAGCGTAACATTTTGTGACATTGTTTATATATGTTAGTTATATTCTGTGGAAATGACATAAGCGATAGGGCCCATGTCAAGTTATGCAGGCATTAGTTGGCTGTGCTGATTTTGTAGTTATGTAGTGTAAAAATGATAAACCTTGTACAGTGGTACCTTGAGTTACGATATTTTTTCGTTCGAGAATGCTGTTCAAGTGCCATTACCAAACGAATTTATCCCCATAAGGAATAATGTAAAATAGACTAATCCTTTTACACCCCCAAAGATATACTTACAAAAGCATTTAAAAAAATAAACTTACATAAAAGGGCGCTTTTGGGGACCATCGTAACTCGAGGTACCACTGTACTTGTACATGACATTGGACACATGGTTTACCATAGTGACAGAATAAGAAATATACCTTTTAGTTACAATTGTGATGGCAATATAGTGTACATAATAGGAAGTCTGTCTTTATCAAAGTTAAACTTCGAATAAAATTAGTTATTGATAATTTTTTAATAATTTTGTTTGGATTGTATTTATTATTAGTTTTCAATGTGCATTTTGTGATATACTGTATACATAATTTCACAATTAAGAGTTTGGCAAAATTTTAATTGGCATAAATTCACAATTTAGAGAGGATGGAGCAAAATAGGGTAACTTGAAGGGTGTATAAATCTGTAGTGGAGAGGAGGGGTAGGGGTCATCCTAGGAAAGGATTGAGGGATGGGGTAAGAGGTTTTGTGTGCAAGGGGCTTGGACATGCAGTGTGTGCGCGTGTGTGCATGCGTTAGGAGTGAATGGAGGTGGGAAGTGCAATGCCTGCACTTTAAAGGAGGAGTTTGAGATATTGGCTGTTTGGAGGGACATCTAAACTGTCGTATCTGAGCGCCTCTGCAAAGACAGTGATTATGTATGAATGATGGTGAAAGTGTTGAACAATAATGAAAGTTTTTTCTTTCTTTTCGGGTAACCTTGCCTCAGTGGGAAATGGCCGATGTGTTAAAAAAAACTACATACAGTGGTACCCCGGATTTCGTCAATAATTTGTTCCAGAAGGCTGTTCAAGTGCTGTTACCGAATGAATTTGTTCCCATAAGAACGAATGTAAATTAGATTAGTCCGTTTCAGACCCCCAAAAATACACTTACAAAAGCACTTGCAAAAATACACTTGCATAATTGTTCGAGTTGGGAGCTGTACGAAATCCGGGGTACCACTGTATACTATTACTGTATAGTAATTATTATACAGTACTCTAGTTATAATACATTTTATTTATTGTAAAGTTCAAGCATGTGAGAAATTAAATATTGTTGCCAATTTCAAAATGGTTACCAGGAATTTTTGTACAGTACTGTACAGCATATTGTAATACCTGATACACCTTGTACTGTTAATAATATAAGTTTCATCTTTTAAAATTTTTGTTCAGTAATTTTACACATTTCTTATTAGGAAATATAAATTAAGTGATTATACTGTAGAAGGTGAGACTATTATGGAAATTGCTTTTTTCTTTATATAAGCTGGTCATAGGTAGTATCAAATGTGGGCATGTAAATAAGACACGTGCAGTACTAGATCATTATATAAACTTTTCACTCAAGAGCTTTGTCAGTCAGTGCGAGTGAAATGTTTCCAAAATAAGTGTCCTAGTGCTGCACTTGTCTTGTTGACACATTTACACAAGCTCTTACATAATTGGCAGCTCTTCTCCACAACACATTGTACAGCATTTTTTTTATTGTGAAAGTCAATTTTGTCTTGATGCAGTTTACTATAAATGCTGCTTGTATTGACCAGATTCATTAGGTTTCCAATTCAATGTCTTTCACTGCACATAATTTGTGTTTTTAAGGAACTGACATTTAAATAGCTTTACTTTTAGACTAGCCTCAGATATTTTTTCCAATACACATTCAAGTTTTATGAGATGTGTGGACACATCCTGAGACAACACAATAAGATCATCTAGGTAGACCATGAGGGTGTTACTATAAGTTTGTTTGTTCATAAGTTAAGGCATTGACTTTGCTCACTTATTCATAAATATATGTACTGTATACTAAAGCATAGAACTGATGGTAAAAAGGTGGCCTGTGATTTAAGTGTTTGATGAAGGTTTTACTTCTAAGCACTACAGATAAGCAAGTTAACAGAGATGGGCACAACAATAAAATTTAATTTAACATTAGCTATTGATCTTACTGATTGCTTGGCTGTCATGTGTATTAATTTTTTAAATTATAAAAACTGTCACAACAGACACTGATAATCTAATTAGCCTATAGTTTTTATGTTGCAGTATTTAGTCTTGTAATGGGTTGAACTGAATCTGATTGAAGAACATGCAGGAAAGCTGGGATCCAATTGTTGGGGTGGTATGAGTTCTCAGACTCTTCGGTTACTGGAGTTATAATTGAAGTTCATAGTTGTAAATACTGTAGATATGGAATTAACCTTGGGTATATGCTTAACTTGCAGGCATCTCGACAGTTAGTTTAGGTAAACTTTGTCAGGAAACTGGACAAGTTTCTTGATGCAGGTCTTAGTTGTATGATGACCCACCTCTGGAGCTTTTGGTCATCTGACTGAGGCCTTTTGCTGGCTTACCAGTTCACCCCTTTAAAAATTAAAATGAATTATGTGATTTTTGGGAAGAGTAGATAGACCTAAACACATACATTGAACAAGTAAATTTGAAAATTATGATCAAAGTTAATCTTGCAATGGAAGATAATTGTCATAATTAGAAATGACTTTACACTTAGATTTTTGCCATATACACCAGCCTCAACCCTAATGAGGAGGTTTGTGCTTCACTTAATTCTGTTGATGCTATATTAGTTTTCTTTTCTATCCTATCACTTGAAAGGGTAGTCAACTGCCATGCTAAATAACCAAGCCATGTGTGATCATTATCTGTGTTAGACACATTAGCTAGGTTTTTCAAAATTAATAAAATACAATTTATGTAATATATTATTTAAAATGATATTCTCTGAGAAGAACAGATGAACCCACCAGTGAGCAGAAAGTGTGTAGCGAGCAAAAATTACATTTGCTATAAAAAATTGATCAGTCTTTACAATGAGACCAGTTTGATCAAAATTGTATGGTTAGTTATCAAGATATTGTTGCAAACAAATTCATCAGTTTTCTTTTGTTTCAAAGGATGCAGGCAATTGTGTGTTGTTTTTCTCGATGCCTCGTATAATACTGTATGTTAGAAGCAACTTAGTTTTTGCATTGTTTGACAGTGATAAATCATGAGATAATTGGTGTAAATTAAATAAATATGCACAATCACATTTTATTAGAAAGTTCTGTAATGTGCAGATGACTTACAGGGTGAAAGGCATTTTGAATGTGGTATCTTTTATTAATTTGCTATTTTACTATTCAGAGATGAATCTCATGGAAACATAGTAATGTATTTCAGGCAAGACATATTTTCTGGTACATACACTATAAATGTTAATGTAAATTTAATACAAATATTTGGTTACATTTTAGTACAGTAAAAGTATCTTGCATAATTTTTTAGTATAGTATATATATTTTACAAAGTATAATGCACCAAAATTGCAAAATTGAAGTTATTTCATTCATGATATGTTATTGAAGTGTATTGTTTCACTAATGGATGCTCTTTCTTTTTATTTTATAATAATGAAAATACATTATAAATCAAACTTGTAGTTTTAATACCATATTTGATGTGAATAACAATGATTAAGAAAAATACTGGAGGACTGTGGGACATATGACAATTCGTAAACTGATTTTTCATATTAGAAAATTTATAAAATTCATTCCTTGTGTGGGCACAGAGCTTCTAAGAGCAAACAGAGGACTTGTGATCTTCGTTGAAGCCTTGGGCACAACTGGTTAGGAGCTTCCCATGCCACCATGGCATGGGAAGCTCCTAGTTAGTACTGTACTAAGAGTAAACCTTCTGCAAAACAACTAAATACCCCCCATTCCTTCCTTACCCGTACCCCATCCTTCTCATCCCTCCTTTCCAATCCCTCTCCTCTCCTTCCATTTCTGCTCTTGGCCTTTGGGGTCCTTCCCTCTGAAATTCTAGCTCCTAGGTTGGGGAAAGGGTATCACTGTCCGTCCTATTCCATTGAGGTCCTTGGTGCTGGTAGTGTTTGCCGTGGAATCTGGATCATCTAGGGATATTTAGGGTATCCTTCGGGTAACCGGTGTATCTTTGGAGGCTGCCTATCAGTTATAGGAGGTGGTGGCCGAAGGAAGTATGCCTTGTGGCAGGCTTCCGATCGCCCCCTCTCTTGTCCATTGAGGTGGTTCAATAGATGTGAAGTTGCTATCCTGGATCACCGGTTTACCTACATGAAGGGTAGGGTAGGGCATGGGTTCCACGCTGCATCTGCACTGCTGGCCGCACTGAGGGCCCTCTTGGGCATGGAGGGCGATGTACAAGTTCTTTCATTCCTCCTAGGAGTTACCCCTCCATGTACCCCCCTTTTTAAAAAAAAAAAAAACTTAACCATGGAGCCCCATGTGCATGAAATTCCTCTTGGACCCCTTTCTCCTGCAGCGCCCTCTCATGACTGCCTCGTTATTAGACCACTCTTTGGACCTCTCTCAGACCCCGGTACTTTCTGCAGGTAACCTTTTGCTGCGTGCCTCTGGTACTGAGGTTTCCCCTGACACACTTGATACATCTGACCTCCACGCATCTTTGACCATGAATCTGGCTTCTCCCCATACATTCCAACGATTTTTAGATCACTCGCCCATCTCAGGACAGACCACCTCCAGTCCCACACCTAAACAACCACGACCTTCAACAGTTGACGCTATTTCAGTTACCTCTTGCTCTTCCCAGAAAAGACCGACACAACACTTACTTCTCTTACACACTACATTTCAAGGTACACAATGGACTAAGTTTTTCACTCTACAACTGACATCCCCACTGACTGTCTTTCTGATCATAGTATCAGCAAGGCACTCCTATGCCATGTTGGTCAAAATATTTCATCTCATTTAAGAATGGTGCATGCATTGTCACAGTAGGAAATGCTGGCCAGGCTCACAATCTCTCCCTTTTTACCTCCATTGGCGATACTCTGGTCATGATTCATAAACACGTCTCTCAATTCATGCAGTGGAACTGGTTCTTCCACATAGGATTGTTCAATGTGATTTTCGTACATTCAGTGCTGACTTGAGCTCAAAGACCTCCCAGTTCTTGAAGTGAACTTATGTATACTACCTGCCTGTGGGCGGAGACGCTTTCCCTGCAATATAGCTCGGTTATCTTTTGACTGCCACGAACTTCCATCCTCATTATATATTTGCGGGACACTGTTTACAGGTACGGGAATTAATTCCTACACTTAAATGTAACAATTGCTGGCGAAATACTGTATTGTAGTGCTCCCCATGAATGTAATAATAATAAATGAAGTAGAAAAGGAGGCAGCAAAGGTTAAGTCATGGGTGTTCTGAAGTTTAGAGCATTTGATAATGTATTGGGAAAGGTAGGTGTCTACGGAAACAGCCAGAACCAAAATTCATGTTAGGAAAGTTGTGTATAAGAGCTGCTTCAACAAGATGTCATTTTTGTAAGGCTAGACATGAAAGAGCATTGTTGGTGTTGCAAAGACAAACACATCTTTTGTACTCTTAATTCTGTCAGAAAGAGACTGACAAGTTTAAACAAAGTATTGGAGAGGACAGGAAGAGCATTGGTGTAGATACCCGAAACATCAGTGATAGGAGAAATATGAACAAGATTAGTACGATGGGTAACGAAAAGCAAGTTTGATAGCTACAGCAGAGGGCATTAAGGTTTTGAAGATTAGAAATGTAGGGAAAGCAAAGAATAAAAGATTTCACAGGAGAGAGATGTCTGGGATTATTATTTTTATAATCATGGGGAGCGCTAAACCCATAGGGATTATACAGTGCCTGTTGGGGGATGATGGAAGGTATTCAGGCTCAATTCAAGGAACTGGAGCACAGATCCAATTCCCTAGATCAAGATCCCCTCACCAGCATCAAGGAACCTCCCTGGACGCTGGCACACAGACACAAAACTCCTCAACATCCCCTGTGTCCTTACATTATAAAAAAAAAATGCAATGCACATAAAGGGCCCCAAGATCTGAAATTCATTGCCTGAACCAATAAAAGGTCTGTCTGCCAATCAATTTAGAGCTATAATCCAATATCACCTCATCTCCCAAACATAATTACACCAAGTCTTTGCAAAACCAACTCATCCAACTACTTCCTGCTTCTTAACTATTTCTTATAATCTTTCCATAGCTTGAAATCATAGTTTAAAAGTGCTTAATGAAGCCCAATCAACCTAAGATCACTAAATGAGTTTAAAGTATTAATACACACTTAAAATTGCACTATTGTCAATTGTACTAATTTTTTGGTACCTCTCTTTATAATACTACATAACCCCTGTGGTTTAGCACTTCTATTTGATTATAATAATAATAATAATTTATAATACTACAAAATTAAAATTTACCACTCAATAACCTATGTCTAATATTAAGTAGTGTGTACTAAGCATTAGTATTAATCTGCCAGAAATGCTTTCTTTGTGTTTAACAATATTATACAAGATGTTTCAAAAAGATGGACCGGATCGTTAAATATACTGCTTTGAAATTGGGTCCATTGTTTTGAAACACCCTGTATTAGATGTAAACTTCACTTTGTATACTACACAAAGAAATGAAGCTGTTTTTGTTTTGTTTTCTATAAACAAAAAAATACAAAAATGTCGTAATCATAAAGCAGATTGTTCAAGCAGATTCAAATTCAAATTAAAATTAAAATTCTTTATTTCATGTAATACAAGGTGGGGGGTACTTATAGTTATACATTAAAGTTGATATTACAAGATGGCCAATAATATGCCTAGGTATGCCTAGGCTTTTCAGGCAGTCTTATGATAGGTCTTACTCAATAGCTATACAATGGATATACAGATTGTAAGGTTAGGTTTACAAAATTTAGGTACTGGAATTTAAACATTGAGAATTTAACAATTAGTATAAAAAGTTAGCAATTAGTTTATATATTAATGATAAAGGTGATATATTGGCATAATATAGTTTCTATATTGGAGTATCTTAGGCAAACTTATGACTAGCTTAAGTATTATGGAGCAATAGTTGTATTAGAATTTTGGTTAGAACTGTGCAAATTAAGGGGAATCACAGATATCAATAAGTGTATTTTGCTGTGGTTAGTAATGTGCAAATTAAGGAGAATCACAGATATCAATAAGTGTATTTTGCTGTGGATATGTGCAAGATAAAGTAGTTTTCGTATGGTTAACTACCGGTTGGGTGCGTAAGTGAGATAAGATGTTTTTTAACGGTGCTTTTGAAAATGGAGGTTGTGTCTGCAGTTCTAGAGTTTTCAGGCAGGGAGTTCCAGATTTTAGGCCCTTTTATGCGCATTGAATTTTTGTATAGATTTAGTCGGACACGGGAATGTCAAAGAGATGTTTATGTCTGGTATTATGTCTATGGGTCCTGTCACAACTGTCAAGAAAGTGTTTTAGCTCAGGGTTAAAGTTGGAATTAATGGTTCTATAAATGTAGATAGCAGAGTAGTAAGTATGGATGTTCTGGACAGTGAGTAGGTTTAGGTCTTTGAAGAGTGGGGGGGTGTGCTGCCTAGCGTTGGATTGTGTGATAATTCTTACTGCGGCTTTTTGTTGGGTTATTATTGGCTTTAGGTGGGTAATTGCTGTTGATCCCCATGCACAAATGGCATATGTGAGGTAGGGATAGATGAGTGAGTAGTATAGTGTGAGTAGGGCTGATTGTGGTACATAATACCGTATCTTAGAGAGGATCCCCACAGTTTTGGACACTTTCTTTGTTATGTGTTGGATATGGGTGCTGAATTTCAGGCTGCTGTCAAGGTGAAGGCCCAGGAACTTGCCCTCGTTATGTCTAGCAATAGGTGTAGAGTTGATCTTAATGTTTAATTGTGGATCATCTGTTCTGTTAATGTCAGGGATGGCAAGCTGTAACATTCTTGTAAAACAGTTTTGTTAAATAATCATCCAGTAGTGTATTTATAAGTTAATTTTATTTGTCTAGAAAAATATTACATTTTCGTCTGAAAAAAAAAATCGAGTTTTATGCAATTAATCGGATGTCACTGCTTACAGGCATTAAAGTGTGACGTCATAACTGTCCGAATATTTCTGATATTATTAACGAAACATCGTAATGTCAATTAAACCAAAGTGTAACTCGACAAGAATAATTTACTTAATATTAAAGCTAATCATAAATGATATACAAATACAAGAAGCAGTTTGAAGAGATAGGTATTTCAAAGTTGATTACTAGAGAAATCATTTTGAGAGAAGTTTCGAAGGTGTAGCAGACGACTCGAGTCCGGATAATCGATGAGTAGTTTGTGTGTAGGCGGGATTGGTGTTGCTCTCTCACTTGCTGTGTTTATCTTCGTATTGCATCCTCCTGGGTAAAACTATCAGGCTGTTATCTTAGTTTGATGTTGTATCTCGTCCACCAATAATTGTTCTCTGTGATAACTACGTCTGTGATCCTGATAATGATCTTGGCTGACGATATCTTATCTTGGTCATGGACCATAGGCGAGAAATTTATTATCTGATAAGAGCTCTTATGATACCTTGAAGGGGGGTTACTTGATGCCGGTGAGGGGCTTTTGATCCAGGGATCTGGAACAACCCTTTCCGCGAATCAAACCCGATAATCTTCCATTCTCTTAAGCTAAGATTTGCTCGGGTAATCTAATAGTCTGCGTCATCGGGGACTGTCTGTCTTATTTCCATTTGAGTCTCATGTGACCCAGTATGCCACCCACACCAGTCAACTAACACCCAGGCACTTCCTACTAGGTGAACCTGGAGAGGGTTTCGGGGGTCAATGCCCCCGCGGCCCAGTCTGAGACCAGGCCCCATGGTGGATCAGGGTCTGATCAACGAGCCTGTTACTGCTGGCCGCACGTAAACCAACATAAGAATCATAGCTCGGCTGATCAGGTACTGACTTTAGGTGTCTGTCCAGCCCCTTCTTGAAGACAGCCAGGGGTCTATTGGTAAGTAAGTAAGGTATACACAAATACAGTTACATAGATTATCATACATAGCAGCATATGTGTAGAAAACCTAGGATAACCCAAAAAAGTCAGTGACTTATTTCCATTGGGGCCTTTATGTATGCTGGGAGGCAGTTGAACAGTCTTGGGGCCCTGACACTTATTGTGTTGTCTCAGTGTAGTCGTGGCACCCCTGCTTTTCATTGGGGAGATGTTGCATCTGCCGAGTTTTGCTTTCATAGGGAGTGATTTTTGTGTGCAGTTTGGTATCAATTCCTCTAGGATTTTCCTAGTGTATATTATCTGAACCAGGCTGTTACTGCTGGCCGCACGCAGTCCAACGTACGAACCACAGCCCGGCTGGCCAGGTACCGACTTTAGGTGCCTGTCCAGTGCCTGCTTGAAGACAGCCAGGGGTTTATTGGTAATCCCCCTTATGTAAGTTGGGAGGCAGTTGAACAGTCTTGGGCCCCTGACACTTATTGTGTTGTCTCTCAACATGCTAGTGGCACCCCTGCTTTTCATTGGGGGGATGTTGCATCATCTGCTAAGTCTTTTGCTTTCATAGGGAGTGATTTTCGTGTGCAAGTTTGGTACTAATCCCTCTAGGATTTTCCAAGTGTATATAATAATGTATCTCTCCCGCCTGCATTCTAGGGAGTACAGGTTTAGGAACTTCAAGCATTCCCAGTAATTGAGGTGGTTTATCACAGTTATGCGTGCCGTAAAGGTTCTCTGCACATTTTCTACGTCACCAATTTCACCTGCCTTGAAAATTGCAGTTAGTGTGCAGCAATATTCCAGCCTAGATAGAACAAGCGACCTGAAAAGTGTCATCATGGGCTTGGCAGCCATGGTTTTGAAGGTTCTCATTATCCATCCTGTCATTTTTCTAGCAGATGCAATTGCTACAGTGTTATGGTCCTTGAAGGTGAGATCCTCTGACATGATCACTCCCAGGTCTTTGACGTTAGTTTTTCGCTCTATTGTGTGGTTGGAATTTGTTTTATACTCCGATGAAATTTTAATTTCCTCATGTTTTCCATATCAGAGTAATTGAAATTTCTCATCATTGAACTTCATACTGTTTTCTGCAGCCCATTTAAAGATTTGGGTGATATCCGCTTGGAGTCTTGCAGTATTTTCAATGGTGGACACTGTCATGCAGATTCGGGTGTCATCTGCAAAGGAAGACACGGCACTGTGGCTTATATCCCTGTCTATGTCAGATATGAGGATGAGGAACAAGATGGGAGTGAGTACTGTGCCTTGTGGAACAGAGCTTTTCACCATAGCCACCTCAGTCTACTCTGTTGATTACTACTCTTTGTGTTCCATTTGTTAGGAAATTATAGATCCATCTACCAACTTTTCCTGTTATTCCTTTATCACGCATTTTGTGTGCTATTACACCATGGTCACACTTGTCAAAGGTTTTTGCAAAGTCTGTGTATATAACATCTGCATTCTGTTTGTCTTCTAGAGTATCCAGAACCTTGTCGTAGTGATCCAGTAGTTGGGACAGACAGGAGTGACCTACTCTAAACCCATGCTGCCCTGGGTTGTGTAATTGATGGGTATCTAGATGAGTGGCGATCTTGCTTCTTAGAACCCTTTCAAAGATTTTTATGATATGGGACGTTAGTGCTATTGGTCTGTAGTTCTTTGCTATTGCTTTACTGCCCCCTTTGTGGAGTGGGGCTATGTCTGTTGTTTTTAGTAACTGTGGGACGACCCCAGTGTCCATGCTCCCTCTCCATAGGATGTTAAAAGCACGTGATAGGGGCTTCTTGCAGTTCTTGATGAACACGGAGTTCCATGAGTCGTGTATCTTTTTCGCCTGCGTTCCATGGAATACAAATCAAGGGACTTCAACCGTTCCCAGTAATTTAGGTGCTTTATCGTATGTACTTATGTGTGCCGTGAAAGTGTAAGGAAACATGCCCAATGTTTCCACCCATGCTGGGGATCAATCCCCAGACACACGGTGTATGAGGTAAGTGTTGCCAATCAAGCCAAGGAACACTGTATATGACACATAAGAGCTTAGCGCTTCTCTGCAAGTACTTCAGTACTTGACCTTAGAGACTAATTAATCTATAAACCTTATTACAGTACCCCCTTAGTATTGATTATAATAATTACAATACCCCATGTTTAGTGCAATGTACCTACCTCGATCGTGCAGTAAATTTGTGGTATTCGTTGCATGTTAGAATTAAATATTTTATGCCTTGCAACCTGCATACAAATTTCTAGGTGCAGGCCATCCTATTCCTATTTTATACTGTTTATCAGTTCATCATGCATCATCCTGCCCTGTACTTAATTAACATTGCAATCATTGTATATTTAATATTTTGTCATTGTATAATTACTATTGTATCCTATTGTGTATCGTCCTACCTTGTATACTTAATTAGCATTGCAGTCATTGTTTACTGTTTTATCATTGTAAGTAAGTTTATTCAGGTATACACAAATATAGTTACATAGATTATCATACATAACAGCATATGTATAGAGAACCTTTCTTTTATTATAGATACAGTGGTACCTCGAGTTACGATGGTCCCCAAAATCGCCCTTTTATGTAAGTTTATTTTTTTAAATGCTTTTGTAAGTATATTTTTGGGGGTGTAAAAGGACTAGTCTATTTTACATTATTCCTTATGGGGATAAATTCGTTTGGTAATGGCACTTGAACAGCATTCTCGAACGAAAAAATATCGTAACTCGAGGTACCACTGTAATACTATTACCACTGAATACTCCATTTACAGTTCATTATTGAATAATATTTACCAGTTAACTGTATAATCCCACCTAGCCATTGTTACCCTGAATGCTGACATTGACTCTGACTTAAATATCTATATAACCTAAATCCTAATCAATACTTAACTGAGAGCAACTGTCTTTACATCGCAGCATCCCAAGCACAAACTATCTTCAATAATGCCTGGAATATAACTTTTAACTTCAACATTAAATCCCTGAGTAAGCACTATGATTTCCGGGCACTCCTGGATTCCTTAAATACAACCTTCTCTTGTAACATTCTTATTGAAACCTGGCTTAAGCAAGACACAACAGATATTTACACACTACCAGGATACACAGCAATTCACAACTGCAGGACAGACCAAATGGGGAGGGGGAAAGGTATTGCCATCTACTTGAGGGCCTTGTTCCAAATCTGCACAGTTCCATAACATACTTGGTTGAGCGAGATGGGAGAAAGTGCAAAGAAACCTAGTGAAAAGCAGCTGTACAATAGTATACCTAGAGAGGGTTTCGGGGGCAACGTCCCCATTGCCCAGTCTGAGACCAGGCCTTGGTGACAAGGCCACAATAAGAACACTTTATCAATGTGGAAATAAATGGTACAAAATACCAACACAATGGAAAAATAAACACATAAGCAGTATTTATAGGATGGAGTCAGGTGGAGAATGCTGGGTAGGTTGGACCTGAACCTGCATATGACAATCTTCCGAGTAGGGTGATAGTCTAGGACCTTGGGTAGCTTTAAAAAGAGATTGGACAAATATATGAGTAGACCTTCTGCAGTGTTCCTCCATTCTTATGTTCTTATGTGGGATAACAATGAAGAAGTTTCTTGGCAAGGGGTTCAGCTATGTCATAGAAGCCGATGTTATAGAACTTCAACCAAAACAACGGCTTCTATAACATAGCTGAGCCCCATGCCAAGAAACTTCATCGTTATCCAACATAAGAAGGGAGGAACACTACAGAAGGCCTACTCATATACTTGTCCAATCTCTTTTTAAAGCTACCCAAGGTCCTAGACTCTTATCACCCTACTCAGAAGATTGTCACATGCAGGTTCAGGTCCAACCTACCCAGCATTCTCCACCTGACTCCATCCTATAAATACTCACGTACCTTTCACCCAGGTAGATCTGTTTATGACTTAATAAAGCCCACTGTGTGGGCGAAACGTTGTCAATAAAGGATCACATTATACTGCTTATGTGTTTATTTTTTCACTGTATCAATGTCCATGGCCTCTTACTATTCAACATCTTGCCAGAAGATATTTACCACTGCCGGGATAAGTGTAGAGGTCTTTAAGAGGAAATTAGGCAAATATCTTCACCAGGTGCCATATCAACCAGCCTGTGATGGATATGTGGGTCAGTGAGCCACCAGCAGCAACAGGCTGGTTGTCCAGGCAAGCACCAGACAAGCCTGACCCACAGCCAGGTTTGGTAGTAGAAAAACTCTCGGAACTTATGAAAGGTAATGTAAAGGTATATCTGGGGGGGATAGGACTGTGCCTGTCTTCTCCTTTGGGGGGGCTGTGCCTGTCTTCGTGTGTTTTGTTTTTCACCTCATGAAGCTCATTTACAGTTCATCCACTTTTGTTTTCCTGTTATCAAATTAATTGTATTATATTACCTATTAAATTTCATAATCTAGTATTCTGACAAATTTTCTAAGATTGCTGCACCCTCTTAATGTGAGTCATCTCTTGTACACCTATAAGTAATGAATCTCATATATTTGGCAACTCGGTGTGCTAGCAGGTGTTCTTGAGTGTCCTTTTTGAGCAGGTGTTGCCCACCTGTCCCTGCTGTTTACTTATCCAGTGTGCTGTGTGATTGAACACTTTCCATTTATTTGTAGTTTAACATGGATTTTTTTTTATTCAATCTTTCCTAGGTGTTTTATAAATGTAAAGTGTTTTGTAATCTTTGTATTTAGTATTATAGGCAGTTATTGATTGCCTGGTGAAAGAATATTCATGTATATTATGTAGTGATACTGTATTTAACAAGTGTCTTATTTGGCAGCACTGCTGACCTGATGGCTCTTACCATGCTCGGGGGATTGGTAGTTCAGTGACTGGCACCACTCGACTTGCAAGCTGCAGGTCTGTTGACTTGGCTGGTTCTTATGGTGGTGAGAATTAAAGCATTTTTGTATAAAAGATAAAGATTTTATTTCTTTGTAAAGGTTACAATGTGTAATTACAATTTTGGCTTGCTTAGTACAAAGAAAGCCACTATCATGCCGGGGCATTTCGGGCAGATTTTATAAAAAAAATGGGGTCAAGATACTGTACTTTCCGGAAGAGTTTTAGATTGAAAAAAAGTTTTAGGTGTATCATATTCAAGTATAAATGTTAGAGTAACTTTTTTTGCAGTAGACTTTTATCATGTGCTTCTTTAATTTCCCAGTGAATTTTTAAATGTAAAACTACCAGTGCACATGCTGTAATATGTGAGCTTTATTTCCTGTACTAAAGTTGTTCTTTGTACGAATGTAGTACAGTACGTATATCATATTATAAACTTTTATTTTTGTATTTGTTGAATTTATATTTGCTTAAATTATTGTACTATTGGGCTTCATAAGAAATGCTATTAAAAACTGCAGTTTCACCATGTTTATACTGTACCTGATCTGCTTTGTGTATGGGTATATGTACAGTATAATGAATAATGCTGAGTAGCATGAGCCTAAATACCATTCTGGTATATATAGTTTATATGCTGGTTCAAATATTTGTCATCATTGACTATAAATTGATGCAAAGTTCATATGTATATGGAAAACACGCTTTGCATTTTTAATTAAATTATATTAGTCTAATATATTGTAAATAGCATATTAATTTAATGGGCAAGTTGTATAGTTTATAATTAATGAAGTTGCAGTTATGTATGTAATTAGAAAGATTAAAAACTTTTTACATCCACATGGAAAAAGAAATTCACATTCACATTAAAATACACCATAAATATTTGAATTTGCCAAAGTATATTGCATTTGTTTGATAATAACTTCATTTTTAGGTATGACAATGGATGAGCGATCTGTGGACATTATCAAGATACAAACTAAAAGTGTGGAGGGCATGGAAGATAGAAAATTCTCTGAATTTGATGGGACAGAATCCCACATATTTGCTGATTTTAGTAAAATGGATAACAACTATTGTGAAGATCTTCAAAGTGGAGATAACACTAAGTCAGAGCAATATGATTCAGCAAAGAGAATTGATTTTGAGAAAGTTTCAAAGGTAATCTCTGACAAAAATCTGGTTGCAAATTTTATAGAAAGAGATTTAAGAGACGACAAAAGTGTGACAAACAGCTATTTAGATGTGTCAAATAAACTGGATTATAGAGGAATTTTAACAGAAAAAATTAGCTGCTATAGAGAATTTGAGCAAAGTGAACATTGTGAATTTGGCAACTTCGACCCAGATATGAGCAAGGTTTGTAAGGATGTTGACACTGAGTCTACCAGAAGCTGTAGTGCAGGAGACAATGCTATCTGCGATGATGAATTGGACTCGGATGGTCGCCCAACAGGTGAACGATGGCCTCCCCTTGGTGCTCCCAATGATGATGAAGACAACCAATCATTGTACTCATATTCAGAGCTTAGTTGGTATGTCTTATTGTTTTCCATATCAAATATGCCCTAATATCTAGCATTGTGGCTGCATTATCTCTCGGTGTGTAAAGGTAGAAAGTTAAAAGTGAACATAGATAAGAGTAAGGTGATGAGGGTATCAAACGTTTTAAATAAAGAAAAATTGGATATCACATTGGAGAGAGGGATTATGGAAGAAGTAAATGTTTTCAGATATTTGGGAGTTGACGTGTCAGCGGATGGGTTTATGAAGGATGAGGTTAACCATAGAATTGATGAAGGAAAAAAGGTGAGTGGTGCGTTGAGGTATCTGTGGAGACAAAAAACGTTATCCATGGAGGCAAAGAAAGGAATGTACGAAAGTATAGTGGTACCAACACTCTTATATGGGTGTGAAGCATGGGTTGCAAATGCTGCAGCGAGGAGGAGGCTGGAGGCAGTGGAGATGTCCTGTCTAAGGGCAATATGTTGTGTAAATATTATGCAGAAAATTCGGAATGTGGAAATTAGGAGAAGGTGTGGAGTTACTAAAAGTATTTGTCAGAGGGCTGAAGAAGGGTTGTTGAGGTGGTTTGGTCATTTAGAGAGAATGGATCGAAGTAGAATGACTTGGAGAGCGTATAAATCTGTAGGGGAAGGAAGGCGGGGTAGGGGTCGTCCTAGAAAAGGTTGGAGGGAAGGGGTAAAGGAGGTATTGTGGGCGAGGGGCTTGGACTTCCAGCAAGCATGTGTGAGCGTGTTAGATAGGAGTGAATGGAGATGAATGGTTTTTGGGACATGACGATCTGTTGGAGTGTGAGCAGGGTAACATTTTGTGAAGGGATTCAGGGAAACCAGTTAATTGATTTAGTTGGACTTGAGTCCTGGAAATGGGAAGTACAATGCCTGCACTTTAAAGGAGGGGTCTGGGATAGTGACAGCTGGGAGGGACAATTCTCAGTTGTTGTATCTGAGCTCCTCTGCAAAGACAGTGATTATGTATGAGTGTGGTGAAAATGTTGAATGATGATGAAAGTATTTTCTTTTTGGGGATTTTCTTTCTTTTTGGGTCACCCTGCCTCGGTGGGAGACGGCCGACTTGTTGGAAAAAAAAAATCAATTTTATATGCATATTTGCTGTGACCCCTGTGTGTTTTGTTTTCCAGTGATGTACAATAGTAATCTTTCTTCTTTCAACAAACCAGCCGTATCCCACCAAGGCAGGGTGGTCCAAAAGAAAAAACAAAAGTTTCTCCTTTTAAATTTAGTAATATGTACATGAGAAGGGGTTACTAGCCACTTGCTCCTGGCATTTTAGTCGCCTCTTATGACACGCATGGCTTATGGAGGAAGAATTCTATTCCATTTCCCCATGGAGAATAATAGTAATACCGTACTTTAATATTATTTATTATTATTATTAATCATAACTAAGCACTCGACCTACTTAAATATTATAATATGATGCATGGTTTATTTTTATTTTATTTCATGTGTATCCTCCTATCTCCTTAGGATCTATTACTAGTACATGCTTATAAATTCATCCTCAACAAATGCTGTAACTTTGATTTTCATCATTAGTGTTATCACTAATCTTGTTCCTAATGTTGGCGAGTCATTTCTCACTCCTAAGAAATGCATCTTGATTTTTTATTTTCACATCTGCAAATGCCATCCCCCCCCCACCATCCCCCAACACTTCGGCCATCTCCCACTGAGGCAGAGCAACCCAAAAAAGGAAAACACTTTACTAGCGTTCAGTACTTTCACCATCATTCACACATAATCACTGTTTTTGGGACTTAGATATGACAGTTTAGATGTCACTCCAAATGGCCAATATCCCAAACCCCTCCTTTAAAGTGCAGGCATTGTATTTCCCACCTCCAGGACTCCAGTTCGGCTAATCAGTTTCTCCGAATCCCTTCACAAAATATTACCCTGCTCACATTCACAGCTCATCAGGTCCCAAAAATCATTAGTCTCCATTCACTTCTATCTAACACACTCACACATGCCTGCTGCATGCCATATATTCACTTTAATTTGCTTTGCTGTCATTTTTATGTTTTAACATTTTTCTCAATTTAACTCTTATCCCATAGTTACACTAGAATGCTGTAGTTTAAGTTACTAGAATCCTGGCATCTATAATACAGATACTCAGTAATATTTAGGGTCTATTTTGTATTGAAATGTGTGAAGATGAGAGTATTTTTTCTGCTACAAAACTTTATATTTACAGGCAAAGAGGGCATTATGGAAGAGGGTACGGGGGCAGTGGGGAGGAGGAGCGACTTCAGCAATTGGAAGAAGAGCAAGAGCAGCTCAACAACTCTTTGATGGCTCTTACCTCACATTTTGCACAGGTATTATCTTTGTCATGTATCAAAGATACGGTACTATGTTCCACAATCGCCTCTCCTTGCACTATATCATTCACTCATCTACCCTTATCTCGCCTATGGAATTTGTGCATGGGGATCAACATTTAATCACCTAAGACCACTAATAACCCAGCAAAAGGCTGCAGTCAGAATGATAAATTCTCACTCCAGACAGCATACTCCACCAATATTCAGAAGTCTAAAACTACTCACCGTCAAGAACATCCATACTTATTATTGTGCCTACTACATACATAGAACACTACACTCAAACATAAACCCTCCACTCAAACTTCTCCTCACCAACCTTAACAGGATGCACGACCATAACACAAGACACAGATCACTTTTTGATGTACCCCGTGTCCATATCACACTGTGTAAAAACTCTATGCACATAAAGGGGCCCCAAAATTTGGAATTCATTACCAGTAAATACTAAAGTAACCCGGTCTGAACATCAATTTAAGACTTCTCAAAAACTCGCCCTAAACTAAAAACTCAATACTTAACTTTGCCAAATAATCTCCCAATTACCTAAATCTTAATACAGTGGACCCTCGGTTAACGAATACCCCGGAAATCGTGCAATTATGTAAGTATAATTTTGTAAGTTCTTGTGGAAGTGTATTTTTGGGGGTCTGAAATAGACTAACCTACGTGAAATTTTTCCTTAAGGGAGTAAATTCGTTCGGTAATGGCACTTGATCAGACTTCAGGAGTGAAGTTTTTACGAAACTCGGGGGTCCACTGTACCTCAAAATTAGATGCTCAAAGTTCATACATTTCTTATACTACATGGTAGTATAAATACCTGCCCAAAACAATACTGCCTTACACCCAATTGTAGCATTCTCATACTGTAAACTACTTTCAACAATGCACAATGCTATATTCCCATAATATAATTTAAATATTTACTATGTACAACTTAAACAAACTAAGATCAATTTCTCTAGTATTAAGTAGTCTGTAAGCCATTAAATTTAGTCTGCCCATAATGCCATGGCATGATAGTGGCTCTCTTTGCACTGCAACTCATTATTGTAATTACATAATCTCAATTTAAACTTGCAAGGAAATAAAATTTGTATTTGTATTGTATCTGATATGGGTAATAAATTGGCAGACAACACCCATCCAGGGAGGTGTAGCAGATCCTCAACTTAAGATGTTCCAATTTATTTTTTTCCTCACTTACGATATTGGCATATTGGAAAAATTAATTACAGTGGACCCTCGGTTTTCGTTGAAAATTCATTCCAGAATGCTGTTTGAGTGCCGTTACCGAACGAATTTGTTCCCATAAGGACAAATGTAAATTAGATTAGTCTTTTCAGAACCCCAAAAATACACTTACAAAAGCTCTTACAAAAATACATTTACATAATTGTTCGAGTTTGGAGGTGAACGAAAACCGAGGGTCCACTGTACTTGTGAATGCTGACATCCAATTATGATCATTGCAGATATTTAAAAGAAATTACAGATTTTATTTTATCAAATATATTCATATTTGTATGTTCATTTTATGCATGTATACATGGAAGATTATTATTATAATCAAAAGAAGCGCTAAACCACAAGGGTTATACAGGTATACATGGAAGAGAATGGTTAAAAGCTCTTTAAGATTATCCTAAGGCTGAATTATAAATACACTTTTTTTTGTTTTTTAGATGCATTCATGCCATGTGTGTGTTTATGCATGTCTAGAGAGCTCTCATTTGTTTAGTAGATATTTGTCAAGAACTATAACTTAATACTATTTACAATTTTCTTAAGGCTGTTATTATTCTTTCTCAAGTTTTTACCAAATGCATTGGTATTTTGTGCATTCTTTCTATGCATGTGTGGAGTTAACATTTTTTTATAGATTAAGATTTGTAGATTAAATAATGACATCCTGTGGTAGCCGCCACCTCTACTACCCCTGAACTGGACATTTACGGGTGAATCTCAGAACAGTGGGAGCTCAAGCCACACTCCCTCACACAGTTATCCTCATGATTACCCTCTTACTTTAAATACCCAGGCACTTTAACCCTTACTGTAACAATGTGTGAAATGAAACCTTGTTCAGGGGTTTGAACTCTAACAGGATTTTTATTTTTTCCTCTGACTATAAGACAGAAGGTCGTCTTAAAAATTTCTATTTGCATTCAGTAAACACTCGTTTTTTACTCTTGTGTTTTGTAATGGTTCTTATTCTTGTAATATTTATTTTCCAATGTAGGAGGCCTGATCTGGGAACAGTCCGTGGGGGCAAGGATCCTTGGTGCCATTATCAGATAAAAAGATCCATTCACTTGATTTTAGTCCAGACTGGACCAACTGTCATCTAAAGTTTCTTCCATATTATGGGTTTTGAATTATTCTAAATCATGGTATTGTGACTTGGTTTTTAGGACCTGACAAGCTGTTGGAGTGTGAGCAGGGTAATTTTTGTGAAGGGATTCAGAGAAACCGGTTAGCCAGACTCGAGTCCTGGAGGTTTGAAGTATGTACAATGCCTGCACTTTAAAGGAGGGGTTTGGGATATTGGCTGTTTGGAGTGACATCTAAACTGTTATCTGAGTGCTTCTGCAAAGACAGTGATTATGTGTGAATGATGGTGAAAGTGGTTTCCTATTTTCGGTCACCGTGTCTCGGTGGGAGATGGCCAACGTGTTGGAAAAAAAAAATGCTACACCTCAGCATGTCTCAAGTCAAGTTTTTATTCTGTTATAATGTGAAATTATTATTAAAAGAACATACTGTATGTATGAATTTTAGTTTTGTTTAAAATGCTGTGCTTCCTGTGGGCTTTTTAGAAAGTTTCATTTTCAGTTTAAGTCCTGCCCAAATAATTAATTTCCAACTAATACATTTTTTATCAAATAAAAATAAAAGTGAATTTTTTATTACCAGGTGATTCAAATTGTTAATTATGTTTAATTTAGGTTAATGTATGGAAAGAAATGTTCTTATTTAGATGAAATGTATCTATTATAGGGTATCTTGTAATATACCCTAGTGTTTTTTTAAGAAAAAGCATCCTTATGGAGATACATTCTCATAATTACACATCACAGGTTCAGTTTCGGTTAAAGCAAATTGTAGATGCTTCACCAGAGGAAAAGGAGATTCTGCTTCTCCAGCTTGAAGAGTTTGCCAACAGAGGCATTCCTGACTTGAGGGACGTGTCCGTGCGCAGAAAGTCAGCAGTCAGTGAACATGTAAGTTGCCTTTTAACTGTTTGCATTACAGGAGGGCCTTGATTATCCCTCCTCTCCCTTTTGTTAGTGTGACTTTGAAAATGGTTCAAGTTGGACCGAAATGTCGTCGTAAGCTCCTCTCTTCTATGTGCGAGTTATTTGTGTATTGTTCCAGTCACGGTATTGCTCCTTTTTTTTTTGTTATTAATGCCAAGCAGTGTGTACCTGCACACTTTGTAACAGTGCCAAGCAGTGTGTACCTGCACACTTTGTAACAGTGCCAAGCAGTGTGTACCTGCTCACTTTGTAACAGTGCCACTGTCCTCTGCCAAGTCACACCAGCACAGTGTGTAAGTTTATTTATAGGTACATTATTATAATCATAACTAAGCACTAAACCCATAAGGGTTATTTAGGTATGGGTACACACAAGTACAATTATCAGTCCTATCTCAGCCATAGACGTACCTTGCTCGCTGAGTTTAATCATTTCTAACTTTTCACTTTATACTCCTCTTTTTTATCACAGCTACCCTTAGATGTCATTGTAACAGAGTATATATAAAATACATAATAACTTTAAAACACTTGAAACACGGAGACTCGGAGCTCATGAAGGATGTGAACAGAGTGGTGCACGGATGCCGTAATAGTGAATCAAGAGCTGTAGTATAGGCAAACTTTTTGGGTATAATTTGAAATGTCCATATTAGTAAAGTGCCATAAAGTGGGGCCCTTCTGTGCATGTAAAACAGATTTAATACATTTTTGTGGAATGCATCCATCATGAAGCAGGGAATATCTGTACTGTGAATGAATGGTTCAGAGAACCGACGAGTTGGTAAATTAGACACACATGCAACACTTGGGTATCTTTATTGAGGAAACGTTTCGCCACACAGTGGCTTCATCAGTCCATGCAAAGGAGAATCTTGAAGAACAGGAGGAGTGTGAGGTTGTCAGTCCCTCAATCTTGAGTCGATGTTGTCAGTCCATCAATCTTGAATAGAATAGATTGATGGACTGACAACATCGACTCAAGATTGAGGGACTGACAACCTCACACTCCTCCTGTTCTTCAAGATTCTCCTTTGTATGGACTGATGAAGCCACTGTGTGGCGAAACGTTTCCTCAATAAAGATACCCAAGTGTTGCATATGTGTCTAATTTACCATCTGTACTGTGTTTAAAAGGCTGTTGGAATGGGAAAGTGCAATTCTTAATATCTTTAATAACAGGCTAGGGAATATATAAAAAAGAGGGGGACTATTTCCCAGTAAAAGTAAGAATAGACAGGGATGTGTGAATTCAATATGGTTGTTTAACCTTTTTATATATTTGTAGACGGGGGTTGTAAAAAAGTGAACATAAAAAATAAAAAATAGCATGGTGATGAGAGTAAAAAAGAGTATACCAGTAGGCATTTAAAGATTGGGTATCAGAGTGGAGGGAGGGAGTATGGAGGAACTGTAATCAGATAATTAGGAGTGGACTTGTGTTGGTAGATGGGCGAGGATGAACCATAGAATAGACAAGGGGGATGGGGAGAAAAGTTGTGTGATGAGGCATCTTTGGAAAAAAGTTTATCTATGGAGGCAACAAGGAAAATGTATCAAAGTATAGTGGTACCAACACCTCTATGTAGGTGCAAGTCATGAGCTTGACACAGTACAACGAGGAGGCCATTTAAGGCAGAAGAGATGTTATTTTTGACAGCAGTGTGTGTGGTGTGAAAAGTTTGTAATTCAGCAAACTGAGAAGGGGTTGTTGAGGTGGGTTTAACATGTGAAGAGGATGGAGTAGAATAGGATGACTTAGAGGGTTTAGGAATCTGGGGTAGAAGAAAGAGGAAGGGATTGTCCTAGGAGGAAGCGTTGGAGAGAGGTGGAGGGTAAATTGGGTTTAAAGTGCTAGGGGTTTGAGCATCTAGCAGGTTTGTGAGCATATTAGACTGGAGTGAATGGAGAAAAGTGGTTTTAATGGCTTGACGTGATGTTGGAGTGTGAGCACACTATCGTATATGAAGAGATTCAAGGAAACAGGGTAGCCAGAGGAGAGAAGGGCAGTGCCTTCACTCAGGAAGCATGTGTGATGTTGCAGTTGGAGTGGTAATCTGCTTGTGATGTCGGCACACTTTTGGAAAGATGGTGAGTAAGTGAATATTGGTGAGTGCTTATGTTTGGGTCATCCTGCCTTGTAAAAATTAAAATTATCTTATCTGGCACAGTATTAAATACATCAAGGCTCTTCAATTAGGTACATTGAATGGATTAGGTACATTGAGTCCTACATGAAACTCAAATTCAATTTGTTCACAAGTTTCATAAATCATTAGAAAATAGTTGATCAGTACCTAGATAAGCAGGTGAATGGCTGGTAGCCACATAAATACTGTAAATGGTATGTTTAACTTTAGTATTGGAATATGTATTAAATTTTATAAACTTTGTCAAATGTAAAAAATGATTTGTTACAACAGTGTAGCTTGTCAATATTGATGGAGAAGCACAACTCTTTATTTTGTGCCAATAAAATGCATGACGTTGTTGTTTGTAACACACATTAATATTGCCATCTTTGCAGAGTGAGGGAGTAGTGGACAGCATTGGCATAACACGTCAGAAAGAGCTGATAGAGCAGCTAAAGCAGCAGCTGGAGGATCTAGAAAACTATGTGTACCAAACAGGAGAAGGTGGACCCCCACAAGCTAAAGTTATGGAAAAACAGCGTGTCATTATAGGTGAAAGAAATTATGCATTTTCTTCTATTTAATTTTAATAAACTTGTATAATGTATTGCACAAATAATACAGTAGGTCTCCCACTCATGGCGATGCATTCCTGAATATAGTTTGTTTTTGGAGCTTGGAATCTCTTTTTCTCATTGACATCTATGTTAAAATTAGAAATGCATGTCCAAGCTATAACGTACCATGTCTAATTTCATATTTTAATATTTAACTTAAAAATGGTTATATTACTCAAATGAGTTCATTTCATCCCATCCTCCCTCTTACTCTCTTTCTCATGTTTCTTTATTTTCCTCCCTTTCTCATTCCTTCTTATTCAAACCCCCACTGTCTTTCCCATCACATCTGACACAACACACTTGACATATGCTCTCCATTTCAGTGATAACAGTGTAAGTATTAGGTATGAGTTTAGCGTGTTGGGAAGGCTTCATTAGGGTATAACATGCGTAGGGTGAGAGGAAGAGTTGTGGCAAATACAGTTAGCCTTTTGTACTATGGCTGGGGTGGGGCCTCTCCTTCCCAGGTTCTAGCAATCCACTGAACTTCAGGGTAAGTAACCATATCCCTATCCTTCCTTCTTGGCTACCAGTCGGAAGCCAGCGAGGAACCTTTTCCTCTCCTGACTCTTTGTAACCCACTTGCTTAACAAGCTTACCAACCACCTCTGCCAGTGCTAATTCCTAGGCCACCAATCAGGAGCTGGGACCACCACCATCACACCAGGCTTTGGCAGCCGGCCCACCCTCCCAGGCTCACTAGCCATCCCAGGTCATTATTTCTTGGCCACCACCTAGGGCCAGTCTCCAGAATTCAAAGACTCCCACATGCCTCCCTTCTTTGTCATCCAATTCCCAGTCCTTCATTGCCCATCAGCCATTGATGTACTGGACAGCAATGTAAATAATGAATCTACAGTTCTCTACTAATCTCTTCTAAATAAGCATGAACTCTTCATAGGTGTAAAAATGAACAATGACTCAAAAGTACACAGGCCATCTCAGTGGGAGACAGCAGGTGTTAACTTTTTCAGTATTTATGCTAATAGTGTCTGCAGATTGGCATTCATAAGTCATTAATTGGTTCCAAAGTGCCCTCATCATAAGTGCAGATCATCCTAAGTTGGATTATCCTAAGTCTGGAATGCACTGTATGCCTTATGTAAAGTGATAGTTTTCCCAAAGTTCAGTAATGTTTTTGTATTATATTTAGTGTAGTAATTGGAGGGTGTTTACACAGGTGTAAATTAGGGACCTATAGGCACATACCATAGTTTGAAATATTGTTCAGAAATTTGTGCTACTTCTTAAATGCTTGCTAAGCTATGTTGTTTTATGCTTTCTCTCATTTTATGAGAAAGGTATCCATACATATAAATAAGGTTAGTGTAACTAATATTATTTTGCAGAACAACTGAAAGGAAAACTCAACTTGAACGTTGATGAGCTTGACAAGTTGACTGTGGATGACCTTAGAGTCAAAGTGGATCATGCCATCAGAGAGGTATTCATAGAATGATTTTTTTTTTTTTTTTTACAAAGCTAAACACAGTTGTTTAGCTTTATATACTTAGGAATGACTAGTCAAGAGTATTATTAAAACTAAATAAAGCATCGAATTTCTATACTTTTAATATAACAGTAGTTTCATTGTAATTTTAGAACTAACCCTGTAATGAAGTAACTGCATGTGCTTATAAAAGGACAGAGCACAAGGTTTTCATCTGTAGATGACTAAAACTTAGTACAGTATCTTAATTGCTTGGGTGGTCCATCCTGTGTATGCTGTCTTGTAATGTATGGCATTTTTGTAAGATGCTTAATTTTGCTCAGTCAATATAAGATATATTTCATGACCCGTATGTATTGCACTTACTTCCTCATTGCATAATTTCTTTTCAAAATGGTGGTGTGACTAATTCTTTGTACACTAATTCTTTGTACGTTGTAACAGAATATTTCCTCTCCTTCATGCTATTCTTGAATACTCACTCACTCATTCTGTTGCATCCCTGGACTGATGTAGACTAATCATTGTCTGGCATTCTAACCTGTGGAAATTTTGGTGTTTTGCATGCAGCTGGTGAATCCTCTCAAGATGAAGGAGCAGTTGGTAGCTCAGCTCCAAACCCAGATTATAGACCTGGAGAGGTTCATAGAGTTCCTTCAAGGTGAGCCATAGTTATGTAGCAGATGTTACAGAAATTATGCAAGTTTTCTACGCTTTTGCAAAATGGTAATAAATTTCACCTTTTCAGTCTATTTTATTTCTGATAATAAAATAACAATAACCCAATGTACTACATTTAGTATTACTTTCAGCAACCTCAATTAATTATTGTATTAAAATGGTAAATACTTTGTTCTGGAAATGTTATATTTAACATTGAAAATATTTCCTTCCTTCTGGTAAGTAAATTTGCACAAATTGTTTTTTTTTCTAATTTATATAAATGCTCTACCATGGAAAAAATTATAGTATTTTTGCACTACTTATTTTTATAATTTTACAGCTGTAGCCTCTTCATTCTCTTGTTCTTGATGCTAAGAAATCTTTAAACTAATGTTGTGTATCATTATTATGGTTATTTTGCCCTATTATCCAGCATGAGTATGTGACACTTATTTCCTTACTAAACTGTTATTTGTGCTTGAAGCATTTAAAATCCTTTTAAATAGTAAAATCTTTCTTTCTTTCAACACGTCGGCCGTTTCCCACCGAAGCGGGATGGCCCAAAAGGAAAAACGAAAGTTTCTCTTTTTACATTTAGTAATATATACAGGAGAAGGGGTTACTAGCCCCTTGCTCCCGGCATTTTAGTCGCCTCTTACGACACGCATGGCTTACGGAGGAAGAATTCTGTTCCACTTCCCCATAGAGATAAGAGGAAATAAGAACAAGAACTAGTAAGAAAATAGAAGAAAACCCAGAGGAGTGTGTGTATATATATATATATGCTTGTACATGAATGTGTAGTGTGACCTAAGTGTAAGTAGAAGTAACAAGACATACCTGAAATCTTGCATGTTTATGAGACAGAAAAAAAAGACACCAGCAATCCTACCATCATGTAAAACAATTACAAGCTTCCGTTTTACACTCACTTAGCAGGACAGTAGTACCTCCCTGGGCGGTTGCTGTCTACCAACCTACTACCTAGAAATAGTAAAATATATTTATAAAATATGGACTTGTAGAAAATGAATTAGTGAAAATTGTAAAGGACTTTAATGCAAGAAAGCCAATATAAATGGACACAGTAATTTCACAAGTCTCGCTAACCCATTTAGAAAGATACTATTATTCTCGTGTATCCCTTTCTTATCTGAATTACTATCTCCTTTTATACTTATAGCTGATTCATAATGATTCTACTTTTGCCTTGTTTGTAGGTGAGGGAACAGTTAGCAAGGTAAGAGGACCCAAGGCACCTTGCCACTGCAAAGGCAAAGAACCCAGACCACCTGGGGATGGCAGACCTCAAGAGCCAGGCAGCAAGTGGGGCAAGGCAGGAGTTCAAAGAAATAAGAGTCAAAGACCAACAGCAGATCAAGAGCAGGTTCGTTATTGCATAAACTGCCAGTGTAATCACCAGTTTGTACTTTCATCAACTATGCAATTTACCAGACTTTAACTCTGGAGGTGGGAAGTACAATACAGTTGAACCTTGTAATTTGCGGGAGATAGGTTCCTTGAGGTTACGTAAATCTTAGAGCCACGTGTAATGTGAAATTTTACGTGTCCAAATTATTTAAAGTGTAATTTTGGCTACATATCTTAAAAATTACTCTAATCTGCTTAATATTGACATTCTTAAGGAAGAGCTAGATGCATTGCCGTTGCTGCATGACCTGAGAAAGGTGTCCCCTGTATTTCATAACCCTGGACCCTGTACATCAATGCATGCAAAAATGTTAGTGAAGAGTGTAGCATTAGGGGCCTCCCTTGGTGCGTGGCACGCGAGCGAAAAAAATCGAAAAATGATGGAAATTTGAGTTAATCATATAGAAAAATAGCTTAACTCACTGGGAACACAATGGTACAAGAATCAATGTTCTAGAACATTCCTACAAGGAATTAGTCATTTATATCATGTATGGTGACATCGCCGCTGGGCAACATGACTGCTCACATCCTGTAATTTTTTTTTTTTTTTTTGCTATTCCTTGTATTATTCTTTCTAATATAATAGTTATTGACAATTTAGCATCATATGAGAGTGGGCGGAGCTAATACATAGACTTGCGGCCAATCAGGAACTGTCTGGGAACATTAGATTACGTCAACGGAATTCCCGCTCTCGGGAGGCAAGAGAAAATACTTTCAGTATAATGCTAATATCAACTCTGTGGCTTATTTATCTATCGCAATTGATCTAATATGACATAATAAGCACTATAAATAACATTGAAACATGTTATATACTCTAGAATGAATAAAATAGGCCATAATATGGCGAGTGTCCATCACCAATATCGCATATAAAATAATTACTACTCCTTCCTATATCATAATCTTTGGTCTTGGTTGAGAGAAAACTGAGTTTTAGTGTGGCAAACTGCACTAGTTTCATAAGGAAAACACTGAAACAAAGGTGATTTTCTCAGAATTTTTTTTTTTCCCAAGATGGGAGGCCGGCTGGCGTTCCAGGCGATTATCTCGGAAGTAAGTTATTGACTTATTTCATGAAGCCCAGCCTTTATTATTGCATTGAATGAAATAATTTATTAATAATCATAAATCAATGATTGTTCTTAATTGTGGCAAAATCAGCATAATTGTATTCCAAATATTTTGGGATTTGTGTGGGAGTAAAGGGTAAGATATTTTGCAACATGTCAAAAACTTAGCAACTTTATTTTTTTGTAGAATAAAGATAAGAGATTTAAAGGGGCTGAATTTGCAGGAATATCGCATTACGATTGTTTTATGAGTACCAAGCCCCAAAACCACCTTTCATAGTGCCATTAATTATGGGGCTCTTGCAAAATGTAATTTTCAGTAAATATTTTTTTTCAGTTGTTTTTTAGGCTATCTTATTGAAACTTACAGAAAACAAGAGTGAACACTTCTTCTCATACACCAAAAATTAAAGAAATCGAACAAGATGAAAAAATGGAGGTCCAAATTGGTAATTCCTTCCCTAATCCTCTAACATGGTTACGTATTAGTGTTGAAGATTTAAATGGTGTAAGTCAACATGGGCAGCATTAGCTCACTCTAAACAATTAATGTAATTAGCTACTGTCGTATCTGAGTGCCTCTGCAAAGACAGTGATTATGTATGAGTGTGGTGAAAGTGTTGAATGATGATGAAAGTATTTTCTTTTTGGGGATTTTCTTTCTTTTTGGGTCACCCTGCCTCGGTGGGAGACGGCCGACTTAAAAAAAAAAAAAGCTACTGTAAATCTGAGGTGAAAGGTGGGAGGGGAAGGGGAAGGGGGTCATCCCAGGAATGGTTTGAGGGAGAGGGTTAAAAAAAGGAAGGGGGATTTGAATTTTTAGGGGTTTGAGCATCCAGCAGGCTTGTGTCAGCATTTTAGATAGAAGTGAATGAAGAAAAGTGGATTTAATGGATGTGCTGTTGGAGTGTGAGAAAGGTAACCTTTGTGAAGGGATTCAGGGAAAACTGGTTAGCTGGACAAGTCCTGGAAGTGGGAAGGGCAGTGCCTGCACTCTGAAGGAGGAGTGAGGATGTCACAGTTGGAGGATAATCTGATTTGGATGTCAGCACACTTCTGGAAGAATGGCAGTTTGAATGATGGTGAATGTGTTTTCCTGAGTTACCCTGCCTTGGCAGGAGATAGCCGTTGTTTAAAAAAAAAAATACTGATTAATGCTTTCCCTGAGTAACCAGATTCTCGTACTTCCTAGCTACGAAAGGAGACTGAAAATATCATAAAACGAGCAGCAACACTCATGAGTATGCTGTCATTTGGATGTGGAGCTGGCAGGAACAGATTTCGGAAGAATACTCTGAAGAAAACACCCCGAGGAAACCATTATGGGTAAGTGGCCTTTTGGAGTACTGTACAATGTGTCTTTATTAAAAGATCATCAGAAAAGCTGCAGGAATTATTGTAAAATATGGTAGCCACCATATCTAGTTGTTACAGACTTCTTGATTTTTGTTTTGCCGAGCTTTCACTTTTCTCTGGTTGCATATGTGATGAATCTCCCCACATCTATGAATGTGATTATTCCTTTATTCACATAACTGTGGCTTACAATATTGTGCTAGCATTTGATGGTTTTTAAACACAATTAAAGAATCTGCTTTAAAGAGGAAGAAACTTGTGATAAAATTAAGAAAGTGGAGTTTTTAGACATGCTGGTTAAGGGTGAGGGTGAAGCACTTTTGGCAAACGTTATGGTGTGAATGAGATTAAAAAATATCGCATTTTTTTATTTTCTCTTCTGTAGAGACTTGCGAGCCTCTCTAGAGGTTGCAATCAATAGTATACTAGAATTAGTAGGACCAGAAACTCCTGCTGACAGTGACTACACTAGTGACTCTGAAGAGATGCCCATTATGGCTGGTAATGAAGAGCTAACAGTAGCTGTCCGCAAGCACCTCTCTCCTGCACTTAGAGATCTTATACAACATGGACTGATGCCAGTAAGTTGGAATTTATAGCTTGTGTAATATACAATGTTCAAGTTTCCACGAATGATTAATATACATTCTTCTATTTTTATAATAAAGCTGTAGTATCTTTAATTCTTTTAAATATTTTAAGACTTTTCTTGTTCAGCACTACATACTTCAACTTTTGAAACATTGCTGATTTATAGCTCATGAAAAGGAAACTTTTTATCAGATTACATATTTTGTATGTCTTACCTTGACCGTTAAGAAAACTGACTTAGATACCATAAACAACCTCTCTAGCACTAAGAACCTTAGTATGCATCTAATACACAGTAGTGGGTTCAAATTATGTTGGTAAAGAATTGTGGAATGACTGTTTTTTGGAATTTTTAATGACTTTTGCTCTTGCTTTGTAGATCAGATTTTCTGATAAGTCCCAAAATACAATACTCTCATTTGTTCTTTTCAACTAGATAAAGAACAAATCTAAATAAAATACTGATGTTCTTAACCATAATGCCTGTCACATCTTTTAGTTAAGTTAGAGCCAACATGGTATGTGAATATACTGTAATTACTTTTTTGTAATGGAAGTGACCCGATATGAAATAGTATAGTCATCTCCATTTTGGAACCCCCTGTATGCAGTCCACTTACATTGTCATTGTTTAGTTCATTCATACTACCTGCACTTGACCCATCCAGAAGCTTCATTTTTTATGGGGACTGTTGTTAAAGTATTCCCAGAATATTCATGCTAATATAGTACATTTCCTTTTACTCTAGCTTGCTTTAGCACTTTAAGTGTTTTCTCAGAACATAGGCCCAGCAGATCCCTTGTAATGTAGTTATTGTAAATTTATTTAAAAAATTCTAATAACGGAATCAGTTAAGAAAAATAACATAAGGACTTTTAATTTTCCCCTCTGTTCTTGCACAGGTTGGACAGAGCCAGAGTTTGGTACCATTTCTCTCATGTTTCCCTCAGCAGTCACAGAAACCCACAAAGCTCATGCATGCATGGGACCTCATCCTTAAATATTATCACCTCAAGAAGGGAGACCAGTACAATCGAACACCAGCTAGAAGACTTAGTCAGGTAAGCTAATTTTGTATGTGTATTTGTATACAGTGGACCCCTGGATTTCGTCAATAATTTGTTCCAGAATGCTGTTCGAGTGCCGTTACCGAACGAATTTGTTCCCATAAGGAATAATGTAAATTAGATTAGTCCTCTTAGACCCCCAAAAATACACTTACAGTCATCCCTCGGTTTTCGCTTGTCCCAGTTTTCGCCGATTTTGGTTTTCGCCGACTTTTTTCAGGGAAAATTTGTCTTAGTTTTCGCCGATTGTTTTAGTTTTCGCCGATCGTATGGGACCTGTCCACTAGTGCCGCGCACATACAAAGGCCGTAGGCCCGCCACCCACGCACCTCCCACGCACATTGTCACGCAGTCTAGCATTGTTTACGCTTGAGTGAACATCACCCCAGGAGTTTATACAAAACATTTATTAACAATTCATTGTTTTTGGCCCTTGATTATTGTGTGTGACTACTAAATAAGCTACCATGGGCCCAAAGAAAGCTCCTAGTGCCAGTTCTTTGGTAAAGAAAGTGAGGAACACTGTAGAAATGAAGAAAGAAATAATAGAAAAATATGATAGTGGTGTACGTATTGCCGAGCTCGCCAGGATATACAAGAAAAACCCATCAACCATCAGTTCCATTGTGGCAAAGAGAAAGGAAATCACGGAAGCTAATGTTGCGAAAGGGGTGAATACGATAACGAAACAGAGATCACAAACAATGGAAAATATGGAGAAATTGTTATTGGTGTGGATAAACCAAAAACTGCTAGCGGGTGATAGTGTTGTGCAATCCATCATATGTGAAAAAGCAAGGCTGTTGCATGCCGATCTTGTAAAGAAAATGCCTGGAACCAGTGTTGAGGTTGATGAATTTAAGGCCAGCAAAGGCTGGTTCGAAAACTTCAAGAAGCGAACTGGCATACACAGTGTTGTAAGGCATGGTGAGGGTGCCAGTTCAGATAAAGATGGGGCTGAAAAATTGTGCGTGAGTTTAAACAATATGTAGAGGCAGAAGAATTTAAACCCCAACAAGTGTTTAATTGTGACGAAACAGGCCTCTTTTGGAAGAAAATGCCAAGGAGGACCTACATCACACAGGAGGAAAAGGCAATGTCAGGACACAAGCCTATGAAAGACAGGCTAACTCTTATGTTATGTGGGAACGCTAGTGGGGATTTAAAAGTGAAGCCTTTACTCGTGTATCACTCTGAAAATCCCAGAGTGTTCGGCAAATACAGTATTGACAAAGGTAAATTGTGTGTGTTTTGGAAGTCTAATGCTAAGGCATGGGTCACTAGGGAAATTTTCCTGGAATGGTTTAATCAAGTGTTTGGCCCCAGTGTGAAGAAATATCTATTGGAGAATAAATTGCCACTTAAGTGCCTCCTGGTAATGGACAATGCTCCTGGTCATCCTCAAGACTTGGAAGACCAAATGTCTAAGGAATTCAGATTTGTAAAAGTGAAGTTCTTGCCTCCTAACACCACTCCTCTCCTCCAGCCCATGGACCAGCAGGTCATTGCAAACTTTAAAAACTGTACACCAAAGCAATGTTTCAAAGGTGCTTTGATGTAACCTCAGACACTAGATTGACCCTAAAGAGTTCTGGAAGGCTCACTTCGATATCTTCCATTGCATAGGCCTTATAGATAAAGCTTGGCAGGAGTGACTTCCAGGACGATGAACTCTGCTTGGAGAAAGTTGTGGCCAGATTGTGTACAAGAGAGGGATTTTGAAGGGTTTGAAGCTAACCCTGATGAGCCTATGGAAGTTGTGGAAAGTATTGTGGAATTGGGGACTTCTATGGGGTTGGATGTGAATGGAGAGGATGTGGAAGAGTTGGTGGAGGACCACAATGAAGATCTAACCACTGAAGAGCTGCAAGAGCTTGAGCTGCAACAACAACAAAACAGATCTGAGGAAATTGCTTCAGTGGAGGAAGAAAGATGTAAGGTGCCTTCTTCAGAGATTAAGGAGATTTGTGCAATGTGGAGTAGGGTGCAATCATTTGTGGAGGAACATCACCCTGACAAAGATGTTGCAATCCGTGCTGGCTACTTTTACAATGACAATTCCATGTCCCATTTTAGGGACATTTTAAAGAGCCGCCAGATACAGAGCTCTCTGGAGAGATATTTAGTGCCACAGGTGTGCAGTGAATCACAAGCTGGTCCTAGTGGGATTAAAAGACAAAGAAGGGAAGTGACCCCAGATGAGGACTTGGTACCTAGAGTCCTTATGGAAGGGGATTCCCCTTCTAAAAATTAGGGTTTCTACCCTATCTCTCTTCCATCCAACAACATCAGTCTTCAGTAAGGGTAAGTGCCACATTCATTTCATTCATTTGTGCATGTAAATCTATCTTTAAGGCCCCAAAAATTTTTTTTCCAAACTTCTGGGTTTCTGAAACGGATTAATTGAATTTCCATTATTTCTTATGGGGAAAATAGTTTTGGTTTTCGCCGATTTTGGTTTTAGCCGATCCATCTGGAACGGATTAAAACCGAAAACCGAGGGATGACTGTACATAATTGTTCGAGTTGGGAGCAGTACAAAATCCAGGGGCCCACTGTGTTTATCCTGCATTCAAAGTGGTGAGGAATATAAGCTACCAAAACATGCCATTTAAAATTTTATTTATATCTTTTAAATGTTAAGCAAACTGTACCTTTTGGTTGTGAGTATTTGAGAATAATGCATATTTTTTGGTTTGAGATTGTTATAATTTAAGCTAAGAAATACTAAGAGAGTGTACTTAAGAATTTACATGGGAAAAGCCTAAATATGAAGTATATGGGATAAAAATAAATGGTTCCATACAGTGCCAATTTTTTTTTTCTTCCCTCAGAGTTTCAACTTGGAGATTACTGGAGGATCAGCTATGACTAACAAACAAACTCTATTAGGAGTTATTGGAAGTATAATTTCCTCACATACACCACTTAAGAGAAGCTATGACTCCCATTTTAAGGCCTTTGTGTGTGCTGCTCTTAAGTAGGTGTCATTTTATTATGTTAATTGTATTATGTATCTTCATGTATTACAGGCTTGTTAGATAGGAATGAGTGGGGGCATGTGGTTATTTGATGTGCTGTTGGGGTGTGAGCAGGGAAACATTTATGAATTTATTTAGGAAAACCAGTTAACCAAACTTAGTCCTGGAGGTGCAAAGTATAATGCATGCACTCTAAAGGAGGGGGTGAAGATATAGTTTGGAGGGTCATCAAAACTGATGTCAGCACGCTTCTGATAAGATAGTGATTGAATGGATGACATTGAATTTTTTTCTTTTTTTGTTGAGTCACCCTACCTCGGTGGGAGACGACTGGTGTGTTGAAAACATTAACAGTGCAATATGTAGAAAAATATGGATAGTGTTAGGAATGATAAATCTTATTTATTTTTTCATCAGTCAGAAGAAGTTGATAATCTGGCTGCGCCTCATCTTCCGGACTCAAGCGTTAACAGAAAATTATTACCAGTCTTGGAGCTATGTCAGCAAAACAGGTATAATTAGGAATTTCTATTCTCAATTTTTCTCTTGCTTTCTCTTGTGCTTAAACACTAAGGCATTCTATGAACACTTATATTAATTGCTCTTATGATTAAAGTTAAATTCAGATTGAAATTGGTAATTTTATTCTATAAGACTTATAATAAGCACAAGGCAACCTATATTCATTAACCTCATTGGCTTTACAGGTTTTGAAGATGCCTTTCGTTCATTGGAGAGGTTAAATAAATACAATTATAGCCTACCAATGGACCTAGCAGTTCGGCCATTTCAAAACATCAAAGATGCATTCTGAATAGACGGTAAGTCATCAGAACAAGGAAAGAAAAGAAATTGCAAGGCTGCATTTTAAAGAATTAATTAAAACTGTCTTCCTCTGGTAAAGATTTAAACATTGTATACTTTGCACATCTTTGGATTGTGCTTTATAAAACATGCAAGAAATTAGTTTTTAGTACTGTTTCCCCTTTGATAACCATTAGTAGTCGGTAAATTATTTTTTATTTTCCTTAGCTTTGGCTAGAGCACAAGATTAAAAAAATAATTCTAGTAATCATTATTCCTCTTATCTGTTCTCAGAAATATTCTGTTTATACCAAGGGGTCGTTTGGAATTTTTATATTACTTCCCTTGCTACCACCTCTTACAAATGCCCTTTTACCCAGCTAATAATGTGAAAAAATTGTTCAAAAAAGCTTATTTTTGGTATACCATTTTCCCATCAGAATAGATGCCTTTTATTATTAAGATAGTACCCATTATGAGGTGTCCTACTAAAAGGTCTTTAGAAAGTGATAAAATGCATAGCAAGTTAAAATCTTGAATATGTTGGCTGCCATATATGTTTGTGTCTGTTGATATGCCATCTACTGCATGATGAATGTTGACTTTAAGCCTTTGCAGTGTCTGAGGATGATTGGAATACAGTGGTATTAAA
Source organism: Cherax destructor (assembly GCA_009830355.1). Lineage (NCBI taxonomy): Eukaryota > Metazoa > Arthropoda > Malacostraca > Decapoda > Parastacidae > Cherax > Cherax destructor. The sequence continues at coordinate 142,247 of WNWK01003911.1, forward strand.
AATGCCCATAAGAAAAAATCAGGTAGAACAAGATTTAGAGATTTTGGTGGCCTTAATGAGCTTTCCATGAAACATGCTCTAAGTAATACATGGATTGTCACTTTCTGAAGATCCAAAATTGTCTACAATGGATCACTAATAGAAAAAGTGGTTACCATAATCTGAGATCTTCACATGGCAGTCAAGTTTTTTTGCACATTGTGTTGCAGGAACAAAGGCAAGTATCATCAGTTGTGAAGCCAGTGAATTACTCTATGCACCTCGAGTTTTTTTTCAAAAATAAAATCATGATAATGTGATATACTAGGAGCCTTTATAAGTTTACTCATGGTATAACAGTTCAAATGCTACAGTTGGGGAAAGGGAACCTAGATTTCCTTTTCTCAACTATAATGCCCTTTTTTTTTTTCTCTCAAGTCAGCCGTCTCCCACCGAGGTGGGGTGACCCAAAAAGAAAGAAAATCCCCAAAAAGAAAATACTTTCATCATCATTCACCACTTTCACCTCACTCATACATAATCACTGTCTTTGCAGAGGCGCTCAGATACGACAGCTGAGAATAAGTCCCTCCCAACTGTCACTATCCCAGACCCCTCCTTTAAAGTGCAGGCATTGTACTTCCCATTTCCAGGACTCAAGTCCAACTAAATCAATTAACTGGTTTCCCTGAATCCCTTCACCAAATATTACCCTGCTCACGCTCCAACAGCTCGTCAGGTCCCAAAAACCATTAGTCTCCATTCACTCCTATCTAACGCTCACACATGCTTGCTGGAAGTCCAAGCCCCTCGCCCACAAAACCTCCTTTACCCCCCTCCCTCCAACCTTTTCGAGGACGACCCCTACCACGCCGTCCTTCCCCTACAGATTTATACAATCGTTAGGGGCTCCAGCATCATTACAGGTATATTTGCTACTATATTTTTAATTCACATTTGGAGCGTCTCATCCAGAATACCAAAGTAAATATTAAATTGTTTGTTGCAGCCAGTAAAGTTAAAGTATTTACCTGGATAAAGTAAGTTAATACGAGTGATAAAACTTTAAAAAAAAATAGTGTACTATTTATTTTATACAGTGGACCCTTGGAAATCGAACACTCCCAACTCGCCCTATTATGTAAGTTTATTATTTTAAGTGCTTTTATAGGTGTATTTTTGGGGGTCTGAAACGGACTAATCTAATTTACATCATTCCTTATGGGAATAAATTCGTTTGGTAACAGCACTTGAACAGCATTCTGGAATGAAGAATGTTCGATTTCCGGGGGTCCACTGTATTTAAATGACACCCAATTCTAAGGTTTTGTACAAACTTTGAGTTCACAAAGTATAATTATTACCTTAGTAAATGTGTTCAGTATTTCTAAGGAAAGTGAAAGTATTTTAGTCTGTAAAACATCAGTGCCTGTAATACGAACAGTCATCAGTTTGTCGAAGATTCCTCCAATTTGGAAATTACTCTGTACATTTATTGCAGTAATTAATATTCATATACCTGGATATATGCATTCTTGTTTTAATTGGTTCATTCATGAATACTGAAAATAGTGAAAGTGGATGAGATAGATATAATTTTTAGGTATTTATTAGAAATCATAATTAAATGTTGGTATTTATTTTAAGTAAAGATTAACGAATGATGGTTTTGAGTATAGGGAGAAAACCTTCAGCTAAAAAACATTTTAAAATGTTTATTCAGCCATTATGCACTAGGTGTTCCAGTAGTCGTTTTCCAAATGCCAAGACAACTGCATACATTTGATGTATATGAAGTTAATTGTGAATGCTTACAAAATATATAAGGTTAATGTTCACTAATAAAGCAGTTGTGTGCTTATCTGCATTATATGTAATTATCTATTATGTGTGCAGCTGTGAATATATAAATGGTCTTTGTTAAAACAATTACTCAAACCAAATATTTTGGATAAAAAATAAATTAATACTCAGAGAAGGAATGCTGTATTAAGTTTTTATATTAATGTCTACTGCCTTTAGTTTATTAAAACAGATTTTGATGATAGTGGCATCACAATAATTGAAGAAATAAAACTAAGAAGCATGTGTATCAGATGCATCCTGGAGGATTTGAGAGATTCTGTTAGTGCCTGTTTATTTAATTTATTAGTAAACAGTTTAAAACACTGTTTACTACTTGTAAGATTTTAAGAGCTTTTGTTAGCTTCAAGTATTTACATGCTGTGGTGGGCAAGTTAACACTTTGACTGTCTCCACATAGATTTACATTAATGGTAGTGTTGCTCATGTAAATCTGCATTTAAAGCACAGCTTCCTCAGATATGCTGTAAGTGGTAAATTTTGGCCTAGACATGAGAAAATGTGTCAGCACAGTATACATCCAACATGCAATGTATGATGGGAAAACACAAACATCTGACCCTGTGTTTGTTTTAAATTAGCAACTTTGGGGTGTTTTCTAGGGGGGTTTTCATGGTGTTATTGGCTGTTTCTTAGTATTGATAGAATGGAAAACATACTAGTGAAATAGACATGAGTTTGACTGATTTAGGACAGGAAGTAACTTGAAATAAGACTCAAAGTGGCAGAAATATTTTTTTTGGCAATTTTCCCAAGGAAGGGTAAGGCCCTCCTAGCACCCCATACATCCCAGTCTGTTTTCTGGGTCTTTACTAGGTATTTAATTATTGGGATGGCATAAGCCTTGACCAGGTTTAATGCTTTTTTATTATAATTTAACCTTGACCAATCAATCTTGGTTATATTTTATTAATCAAAGGAGCAGTGCTGTATGACCTCCATGGGTTTAGCACTTGGTTTTGATAATTCAAGGAATAAGGTAAAACTTTGATAAAAAAAAATTATGTAGTATTCAAATGGAGGGCATGTTATATAGGAGAGGCCTGGAGATGTAATTGACCAGAGGAAAGGTTGCTTTAATGGCTGGAATGCCTACGGTGTTTATTTTTTGTTTTGTGCAAAGCTTACCAGATTGATTTCTGTGCACACTGTAAGGTAGTTCTGATGGTTGAATGGGCAGCTTCTTGTTCAATTGATAGAATGGAAGTGTGCTAGTGAAATAGGAATTGGCCTAAAATAGAACTTGGTGGGTGAAATTGCCAATGTGTAAATTGTGCCCAGACCACCAACTTTGCACCTGTGTAATTCTGTAAATTTTTCAATCAAATATTGCACTTTTGGTGTCACTACCTTCAGAAAAAAAATTCTCTATCCCTTTTCAGAAGATAAATTTTTCTTTAATTGCAACTCTGTTAGCACTTAATCCTTTTACTCTTGCTATCCCCAAAATTAAATTATGGTTAAACATAAATACCACTGAATATATACTAAGTTTTAGATTTTAATGTTTCATTAATATGATGAAATCTGTTATTTTGACACAAATATTTTTTTCAGAATGGTGTAACTGGTAGTGCTGTAGTGTGTGCCATTGGTATTCTAGTCAAAGAATCATACCTGGAATCAGGATTATGATAACTGAAGTAAAACCTGGTAATACTTTTTTTTTTAATTTTTTTCCCACCAAGGATGGGCGACCCAATGAAGGAAATGCATTCCCCATCACTGTCCCTAGCTGTCTTTCCAGGAGTGCATGGACATCATAAATCCAGTGATTCATAGAAATGCTAATTCCCCACACATTTTTCAAATTGCAGGGATTGTACATTCCACATCTAGCTCAAAATCCAGCTGACCAATTTATCTGAACCCCCTTCATTGATGTTACCTTTCACACTTCAATAGCACATTAGTTACATGGCTGAAACATTACATGATATCCAAATGATAAAGAACAGATATGATTGCAGAACATATAAGTGCAACAAATGTGTAGTCTGTTGTAATGTATTCAATACACCTTGTGTTGAACAAGATGCCTAAAAGCATTGGTTATACAGAGGAATGAATCTGAAAGCTTTCAGCATTACACAGATACAAACATAAGCAATATAGTATTATAATCTGGGGGTGAGGATAAAATTCCACATACAGTATTACCGGGTTTTTCATTATTATGTAGCAAGATTATTATAATGTGAACTTTGGTGCAACATACCTGTTAAGCTTTATTCTACTCTTGAAGGCCAGCATGAGGCCAGACTTCTTATGTATTTATTTTTAATATGGTTTAATTAATATTTATAATTTTATCATTTTTATGATAACCTTGTCACTTGTAAGCTGTATAACCCCTGTGGTTTAGCGCTTCTATTTGATTATAATAATAATAATAATTGTCACTTGTAAGCATGTGTGACACAAATAAGGTTTTAGTATGATGGATATTGCAGTTTTTTTTTTTTTTTTTTTTTTTTTTTGTTTTGTAAATGATATTAGGACTTAGTTGCATCTTTTTATTGCAGAGAAATGTAGTTAGTTACCTGTGCTAACTGTAAATACAGGATAATTCCATCCAAGTTTCCATCAGATATACAGATTATCATACATAAGCCTCTGTTGTGTTCATGCCTAGTCTTTCACAAACTTCATAATACAAAAAAAAAAATAGTACAGTACCAGAATCATGCCTCGGCAGCTGTTAAACATCAATATTAAGTGGGTAGTAAAGGTTAGCAATTTGCTCATTTCCCCCAAATGTTTGGCATTAAATTATTGTTATTTATTAATAAAAGGTACCAACCTCTGGTTCAGTCATTCATTATTTTCTTTAGCCTATCTTTGGCATGTCATTTAAAGACTTTTTCTTTGAAATTAATTAAAAGATATTCTAATTTTGATGTACTTAAAGTCAGCTATTGAAAAAAAGATGTCTAACCTTTTAGATAAATTATATTTAATGAAGGTGATTATTTCCAATGGCGAGTTTGGGATACGAAGCTCTGAGTAGCTTGCAATACACTTCGAAAGTCAGAGACTACAAGAAGGGAAGTAGATAGAGGTAATGTGGAGGATGGCTGCAAGAAGTGCATATAACTGCTGTGAAAATACTAAATAAATCTGGCAAGTGTCCCCTGTATTAACACTATCTGGAAAATTGGCTGCATATCATACACCATCAAAGGATTTTTGTCTGCAACAATTATTCCTGGATTCCACAAGTACAGTACGTATTTAGTGTTTGTATGGATTTCCAACCCCCTCCCCCCAACATGCTGGCCGTCTCCCACCAAGGCAGGGTGACACAAAACCTTTTACGCCCTTCCTCTAACCTTTCCTAGGACGACCCCTACTCCTGATTGATGGTCTAGGCAAGTGGTGCTAGCAGCATGTAGTTCAGTATAGGCTAGCTGATCAGGGCATAGTCTGGAGGAACTCAAGAGTTTCCTCTTGATGAAAAGGCTCTAATGGTTATTCTCCTTATATCTGAAGGCTGCTGAAAAGCCTTGGAACCTATATGATTGAGTTATTGGTACAATATCTTTGGGTGTACTTACTACACACCTGCTTTACATTGGGGGTATTTTGCACCATCTACCATATGATCTGTTATAATTTGGAAAATAAATGCAGAAGTCATAGACTCTTAAGCATGTTACATTGAAAATGCCAACAAACCAACATCTATCAGTGTCTGAATATTTTTCTTTTGACTTTGATTTGCTGACCGGAAGCATCTGTAAGGAAAAAATTAAGATGCCACTAAGTTTTCTGTATCGAACATTTAATGTGTACATAATTCTATGAATGATTAAAAGAACACAAAAATAATGTCAATAAAAGTTTATGCATGTGTCCCTATTGGTTTACCTGGAGAGAGTTCCAGGGGTCAACGCCCCTGCAGCCCAGTCTGTGACCAGGGTAAGGTAAAATATGTAACAAAAATGTTTACTACTGTCATAAAGCATGAAATCTGATACACAGGGGTTTTCAGGGAGAGTTTCAAAATACAGCCTCTCCTCACTTACCGACGTACTCGCTTACCGACCGACCAGTTGGACTTACAACCAACTCTCCAACCAGTATGCAAACCTAAATAATGTATGTTAGAGCTGATTTCCTCTATTCTGTTTATTACAATATACAGTACACTACTGTATAAACATTTAAAAATGTCATAAATGGTGAAAAGGTGACATTAAAACAATATCAAAGATGACTGACACAAACCCATTACCATTATAGTATACTCCTTGTTTAGCGATGCATTTGTTTACTAACGTGTTCTTAGGAACAGAACTCCGTCATTGAGGAGAGGCTGTATTATTATAATCAAAAAGGAGCGCTAAACCTAAAAGGGTCATACAGAGCAATAAAATACATACGAGGTGTATAAATGGAAAACAGGAATTAATAAAGGGGATGTAAATAGCATGCTAAAAATATCTAGCCTAGACAGGACACGCAGCAATGGATTTAAGTTGGAAAAATTCAGATTCAGGAAGGATATAGGAAAGCACTGGTTTAGTAATAGAGTTGTGGATGAGTGGAACAAACTCTCGAGTACCGTCATAGAAGCTAAGACGTGTAGTTTTAAAAATAGGTTAGATAAATACAAGAGTGGGTGTGGGTTGGACCTGACCAGCTTGTGCTACTAGGTCAGTTGTCGTGCTCCTTCCTTAGTGAATGGGACCTGACCTGACTACCTTAAGCCGGTGGGTGAATTGGACCTGCCTCGCATGGGCCAGTAGGCCTGCTGCAGTGTTCCTTCTTTCTTATGTTCTTATAACTCAATGAGCTTTACTAGGGAACTTCAAAACTATAAAGCATCAATATCTTGTCATTTGATCTTTTGCTTTCATTGCATTTTTTTAATCCTTTGGTACACTGTCGGTGGAAATTTTTTATTTGTGTTTCATGCCAAAGATTCTTTTTTCAGGGACTAGATCAAAGATAGGTAACCTTGTCGGTATCATATACAGTGGACCCCCAGCTAACGAACACCCCGGAAATCGTACAATTATGTAAGTATAATATTGTAAGTGCTTTTGGAAGTGTATTTTTGGGGGTCTGAAATAGACTAACCTACGTGACATTATTTCTTAAGGAAGTAAATTCGTTCGGTAATGGCACTTGAGCAGGCTTCTGGAATGAATTTTGTTCGTTAGCCGGGGGTCCACTGTACTATGTCATACTATCTGAGAGATGTTAGTCACCAGAATTTTTTCAAGGGAGGTTTCTTGGTGCTGGTAAGGGGGTTTTGGGCCAAGGAATTGGATCATGTTTTTTTTTTTTTTTTGGGTCACCCTGCTTTGGCATGAGATAGCCATTGAGGTAAAAAAGAAAAAAATATGGAAGTTGTAAACCCTTAGGGGAATGGGAGGCAATCAGGTTTAATCGAAGGAAGTTGAGATTTGGTCCAATGTATGACCCTTGTGAGTAACACTTTGTTATGATTGCAATAATTTTAAGATTCAGTCCAAATTTCTGGATTAAAAGTTCTTTCCATTGAAGGGTCTACCTGAAAGCATATGCAACAAATTATGATGTACACATAATAATTCCTTGTAGACATCCAATCTGACCACAGAGTGCATCTGTCTTGCAAAGTACAGTAAGGAGGCGATATAAGAATCTGCCTCATGATTAGTGTATGGGAGATTGAGCCTGCACCACTCCTTGTACTAAATTACCCACATGGGTTTAGTGCTTCAAATAAATACAGTGGTACCTCGAGTTACGATATTTTTTCGTTCGAGAATGCTGTTCAAGTGCCATTACCAAACGAATTTATCCCCATAAGGAATAATGTAAAATAGACTAGTCCTTTTACACCCCCAAAAATATACTTACAAAAGCATTTAAAAAAATAAACTTACATAAAAGGGCGATTTTGGGGACCATCGTAACTCGAGGTACCACTGTATATGTAAAGTAAGTAAAGTAAATTTTATTTCATTGCAATTTTACATAGATATTTGTAGTTACAATCATAAACTGAAGTGCAAGGAGAGCCACTGACATGCCATGGCATTAGAGGCAGCCTTAAAAGGTCCATACAAGCACAAACTACATTTCTATACAGTGGAATACAGTATATTATACTACTACAATTGGGGTGATTACTTTTTAAAAGATGCATACAGTGAGTAAATAAATACCACAGGTAGAGAGAATAAGTACGTATGAAAATGCTGCTAGAAGAATGTATGTGAGGAAGTCGAGTGGAAAAACAAAAAATAAAATACATACAGTGGACCCCCGAGTTTCGTAAAAACTTCACTCCTGAAGTCTGCTCAAGTGCCATTACCGAACGAATTTACTCCCTTAAGGAAAAATTTCACGTAGGTTAGTCTATTTCAGACCCCCAAAAATACACTTCCACAAGAACTTACAAAATTATACTTACATAATTGCACGATTTCCGGGGTATTCGTTAACCGAGGGTCCACTGTATGATACAGTGGACCCCGGTTTTCGTGATTTTTTCGTTCCAGAATGCTGTTCAAGTGCCATTACCAAACGAATTTATTCCCATAAAGAATAATGTAAATTTGACTAGTCCTTTTAGACCCCCAAAAATACACTTACAAAAGCACTTACAAAAATACACTTACATAATTGTTCGAGTTTGGAGCATCACGAACACCGGGGGTCCACTGTACATTGCTGTAATTGTAGGACAGCTCAATCAATACCTATTGCACATGGTAATGTCAATGAAAAATTTGATGGGCTGAAGATTCAAAAAGAATAACTTCCAATATGTACAATGCTCTAACATACTCTAATTGGCCTCCCTGAAAGTCCCACATTAACACAGACTTGCTCTTTGACTTTTTAATGAAAACACCTATTGCACCAACTGTTTAAATTTTACACTCGCCCTAACCCTCACCTTCATATTCCCTAATCACTACCACTGTATGACCCATACAGGTGTAGCACACTAAATGAATTTATTATTATTTAAAAAGTTTCAGAAGTCTGATGGGCAGCAAATTCAAAAGTAGATACTAAAAGGCAAGCAAGTTACTGCAACTCAACAGGGAGCTGTGAAAACGTAAATACATATACAGTGGTACCTCGACTTACGATATTTTTTCATTCCAGAATGCTGTTCAAGTGCCATTACCAAACGAATTTATCTCCTTAAGAAATGTTGTAAAATAGACTAGTCCTTTTAGACCCCCAAAATTACACTTACAAAAGCATTTAAAAAAATAAACTTACATAAAAGGGTGAGTTTGGGGACCATCGTAAGTCGAGGTACCACTGTATGTTGGGTTGCAATGTGGCAGTTTAGGGAGGAACAGTTCATCCTACCATGGCTCATGGAAAACAAATAGAGAGTAAAAGAATATGCTGAGGAGTAAAAGCAGTACATGCATGGAGGTATTATGTATACTATACGTATTCATTTGGCAAATATCAAGTTATTTATTTTTTTTTTTAGTTTTGGTAAAGCAGTTTTATTTCAAGACAAGGAATGATATCTTCTTTCAACAAACCGGCCGTATCTCACCGAGGCAGGGTGAGATACGGCCGGTATACATTACTTTAGTAAAGTATACAGGAGAAGGGGTTACTAGCCCCTTGCTCCTGGCATGCTAGTCGCCTCTTATGACACGCATGGCTTATGGAGGAAGAATTCTGTTCCACTTCCCCATGGAGATAAGAGGAAATAAGAACAAGAACTAGTAAGAAAATAGAAGAAAACCTAGAGGGGTGTGTATATACAGTGGTACCTCGAGTTACGATGGTCCCCAAAATCGCCCTTTTATGTAAGTTTATTTTTTTAAATGCTTTTGTAAGTATATTTTTGGGGGTGTAAAAGGACTAGTTTATTTTACATTATTCCTTATGGGGATAAATTCGTTTGGTAATGGCACTTGAACAGCATTCTGGAATGAAAAAATATCGTAAGTCGAGGTACCACTGTATATACAGTGGACTCCCGAGTTATGAACACCCCGGAAATCGTACAATTATGTAAGTATAATATTGTAAGTGCTTTTGTAAGTGTATTTTTGGGGGTCTGAAATGGACTAACCTACTTGACATTATTTCTTAAGGGAGTAAATTCGTTCGGTAATGGCACTTGAGCAGGCTTCTGGAATGAATTTTGTTCGTTACTCGGGGGTCCACTGTATATGCTTGTACTACATGCAAGTGTAGTGTAACCTAAGTGTAAGTAGAAGTAACAAGACATACCTGAAATCTGCATGTTTATGAGACAGAAAAAAGACCCCAGCAATCCTACCATCATGTAAAACATTTACAGGCTTCCGTTTTACACTCACTTGGCAGGACGGTAGTACCTTCATGGGCGGTTGCTGTCTACCAACCTACTACCTAGGAAGGAATGATATAATGATTGTTAATTTTATTTTTTTATTAACACATGGATTCCCACCAAGGCAGGGTGGCCCGAAAAAAAAACTTTCATCATCATTCACTCCATCACTGTCTTGCCAGAAGGGTGCTTTACACTACAGTTATAAAACTGCAACATTTACACCCCTTCAGAGTGCCGGCACTGTACTTCCCATCTCCAGAACTCAAGTCCGGCCTGCCGGTTTCCTGAATCCCTTCATAAATGTTACTTTGCTCACACTCCAACACACGCCAAGTATTAAAAAACCCTATGCCTCCATTCACTCCTATAAATACGCTCACACATGCTTGCTGGAAATCCAAGCCCCTCGCACACAAAACTTCCTTTACCCCCTCCCTCCAACCTTTCCTAGGCCGACCCCTACCCCGCCTTCCCTCCATTTTTATTTATACCTTTTCCCGGGGGCCCTGTCTCGTTATTCTCTCAAAGAAATCCAAAAAC